>PVHX01024689.1:0-23590 GCA_004024805.1 Geosciurus inauris | reverse complement strand
GCACGAGCTCTGTGATCACGTAAGGATGTGATGCAGCTCCTAGGAGCTTCCCTCTCTTCAGTGGAAAATGGAGATGTCAAGAATCTAAAGCAGTAAGTGCGAACGCAGGGTGAGCCTGCAGACTCCACGGGCAGCTCAGCGGCTTGGTTCCCAAGGGCTTGCAGAGGCAAGTAAGGCTCCAGTGGAAACTGGACCGTACGAGCAGGACCCTGAGTCCCTCGTGCAGAGGGAGGAGGTTAAGGGGGACGTGGGATCCGGGCGGGCTCAGCTGCTGTCCCTGGCCCTGAGCTTGCTGTGTCTCCTCCTCCCCAACATTCACTAACCTGTTCCTGTACGTTTCAGACAATCTTTTGCAGATAGAATTCAAACAGTTTCTTAAAAAGGCAAAAATAAGGCTAAGGTGTAGCTCAGGAGCACAGCGCTCGGCAGGCACGAGGCCTGGGTTCCATCCCCAGCACCAAAAAATAATTCATAATAAGAAAAAATAATAATGATAAAATGATAAAATAATAATAATGATGATGATTAAAAAACTCAGACTGAGGGCCTATTACACGCCAGGCACTGTGGTACGCTTCTAAGCATGGCACCCACATGGGACGGGCCCTTCACGGATGGTAGCATTTGAGGTACTGTTATTATTGCTGTCATCATTACACACACCCGAGTTAATGACCCTTGTCCCAAAACAGCGTGGGAGGCCTTCATGCGAAGATTCACAAAGCCCCTGGTGGAAACCCAGCACACAGTAGGTTAGCAGCTCCTGGCCCTGTTCCTCTTGCTCGGTCCAAACTCGGAGACGCTCTTGGGCTCAACAAACCCTCCGCAATGCACAGCTGACGGGCTGAGCCCGCTGGGGCCCGAGCCCTTCGCGCCCACTCTCACCAGCTGCCCATGGAAAGAATCTCATTTCCACAAAGTCTCGTTGTGTCTATTCTATGGATCACACCTGACGATAGAAGCTCCACCACTGAGTACCTGCAAGGGGTCCTTCTGGGCACAGGGCTCAGGATCCTTTCCACAACTTATGTGAAGGATTTGCCTGAAGTCACACAGCAAGGTGACATTTGCAGCCAGACCCAAAGCGTCTTGTCCAGACACATCTGTGGGGTACCCGCTCCCTGGCCCTACTCTGGGTCTGCAGTGAGGGGGATTCCTTGAAAAGAAGGACACTAATGCCCTTGGCAATGGAGGGATCCGAGTATGGCGCACGGCCCAGCAGAATCACGTCCCTGCCCTGGAAGGGCACATGCCCTTGTAAGCTGCCTCCACCACACTGCACAGCCTGGCCTGGGGCCTGAGGGGTTTAGGGCCAAATCCCCTTTCTGCCACTTGCTAGCTGTGTGACCCTACACACCTCTGCGTCTCAGGCACCTCATGTAGAAGGCAGGGGTCCCAAAAGCATCCCCTCCAGCCTCCTGCAATGTCTCAACAGCACCGTGTGCCTGCCACAACGCTTCGGCTCTGGCTCACCCTGCGCCTGCACAGTGGCCTCTGGTCCCTCACACATGGCAGGCCGCTCTCACCTCGGGGCCTTTGCACTTGCTGGGCTTGAAATGCCCTTTCCCAGAAATCTACAGGCTCCCTCCCTCCTTGCCTTCGGGCCTCTGCTCAAATGTCACTTCTTTTGAGTCACCCTCCTTGACCAGGCTTTTAAAAATAACAGCCCCAGGACTTGACCTTGGCTCTGCTTTCTTTCCCGGACACTTCCTTTCCATCTGATAAGTTATTGATCTACTTACCAAAGGTCTAAGGTCTGTCTCCTCCCCACAGAATATGCCTGGCACATGCTCAAGAGTAAGTGCTCAGCAAACCCTTATTGAATGAACGAATGAAGAGTTTAGAACAAGTCCAGGTCACAGAAAGCGCTTGATAAATAGTAGCTATTGTAATTAGTATGTGAAGTGCTGTCCCAGACACCCTGCCCTGCAGGGGGCAGTCTCTATGGATTGCTATAGGCCAAATCTGGGTCAAATCCTGCTGTGTGACCTTGACTAAGTCACTCTGCCTCTGAGTTGGTTTCCCCATCTAGGGGGTAATCAAATTTGGGTTCAGTGGTGATGCCAGCTTTCTTTTCTAGAGAGTTCTGTGAATTCCAGGAGCTACGCTCAGTCCTCAACGGCACAGTCTCATTAACCCCCACCACAGCCTTATAGAAAGGGATTCTTAAGGTCTATGTTTTCAGATGAGGCACTTGAGGTTCAGAGAGGTTATGAGATTTGGCCAAGGTCACACAGCAGTACCCTGACTCCCAACTAACTGATTGTCTTGAACACAGGGTCCAGAACCCTGCTGGGCCCTGACCTGGCCAGAGCGCAGCATCTCTCTCTCTGGGTACCCTCTCGGGCAGCAGAGATGCCCCAGGCTCTACACTTACCCTTCCCAGAGTCCCATACTCACCCTCTGGCTGCACTGCTGTCCCGTAGCAGTGCCAGTGCTTGGCACCCTGGCAGGCCGTTCACACCTCACACAGATGGCACGGCCCTGCGTCACGTATCTTGTCCACTAGGCATGGGGTCTTCTCACTGGCCCCCAGCACCCCAGAATGAACCCCAACCGCAACTGGATGCAGCACCTGCAGCCACACAAGAAGACACCACCCCCAAGCACCTGTGAGCATTTAGGGAGCACCTACTGTGCACCCAGCCCTCTGCAAGTCCAGTTGGGACAATTTTCGCCTCTGCAGAAGCCTTTTAGGTAATTCAGTTCACATCAACAGGTTGTAAACAACAAACAACTGCACTCTGGTTTTATGAACATTGTTGAAGGCTCAGTGTGGGTCCAGCAGGCCTGTTCTAAGCACTTTCTCTCCTTATTAGATTGCCTGCTCCTCAAAGAAGAAATTTTTGTTTTCTGTTATGTTCAACTCCTAGAACTCCACCTGACTCAATAAAATCTGTTGAACAAATCATTTGATCCAATGGACCAGGGAAACCCTGTGAGGTGGACATTGCCCCATTTACAGATCAGGAAATCAAGGATCTGAGCAGCAGATCATGCGGCTGAGAAGAGCAGTGCCCACCACGGCCTCTCCCGAATTGAAAAGACCACTTGATACCCTGCCGCGCTCCACTGCATTTTACAAAAGGTCCTATTTTATAGAAAACTTGCCGTGAGATTATTTAAAGGGGAATTCCTGATGCCAAGGCATCTGATATAAGACGCAGTCTACCAAAATTCCACTCCTCCCCAACTTTGTCTCCAAGTTCAGGAGCAGTCCACAGCGCCCCCTGCTGGAGAACAGCAGCTTGCCAGGGACGCGGGGCGGCTCCGCGTGGCGCTGCTGCCCCCTGGTGGCTGCAGCCTCTGGGAGGCCCGGGAGCCGAGGGTTTCCTTCCGCGAGGGACAGCAGGAAACCCGTCCCCGCCTCTCCCAGCCGCCCCATAGCTCCTCGGGACCCTGTCGTGGGCCAGACGCGTGTGATAACTGGACAGGTCTTCCCGCCACACGTCCCCTCGGGTGGCTTATGGGGGGAGTGGTGAGCTGGCCCCGGGAGGCCTCGGGACAATCGCAGGGCGCCTGGTCCCGGCCCACGCCTGTCACTGGGGCGGCAGATGGTTGGCGTTGACCAATCAGAGCCCCCGCGTCTTCCTGGCCACGGCGATTGGCTCAGGGATGGGCCCGGATGCCAGCAGGACCAATCAGAGTCGCCTTCCTGACATGCGCGGGACTGGACAGGGAGCCTGCTGCTTCTGCGCCGCGTCCCCGGGATGACCACGGCGGGGACAGCGCCTGCTTGAGAAGCAAGGCGAGCCATGGAGTGAGAGGACCAGGAGGGCAAGGCCCGACGTCGTTCCGGCGCCCCCGCTGCAGCCACTCTTGAAGTCACACTGCTTCCGAACTCCCTTCCAGTCAAGAAAGCGACGCGGCTCCTTTCACCTGAGGCAGTCTGGGCTGTTTCGGTCACGTGCCACCAAAAGACGCCTCCTGTGGCTCTGCGGGCTCTTCCAGGGCTGTCGCCCTAGGTCGGACGTTGTTCCTTCCGCTGGTGTTGACTGAGTAGGATGGCGGCCTGGGCGGGCAGCCTGGCCTCGCCTCCGCCGCCCTGCAGCGTGCTGGTGTGCCCCCACCCTGCAATCCACCCTCACCCGCAAGGCCAGCTGGGCAACTTAGAGAGACCCTGTCTCGAAATAAAATAAAAGGGGCAGGAGTGTGGCTCCGCGGAGTGCCTCTGGGTCCCTGGGTGCCACCACTGAGAAGCAGCAGCCAAGGAAGGAGGGAAATGAGGCCACAGGAGGCCACAGGAGGCAAGATCCAGAGCACACAGCTCGGCCGCCCTGGGGACTCGGCTCACCCGAGGGCAACGGGGAGGAGGGTGCCAGGATAAGATCTGCGTTTGGGATAAAAAGCTGCAGCCTGGAGACAAACTGAGGGCCAATTCAGCCCTACTGCTTGTTCTTCTGCCGCTTAGGAAAATCGCTTTCACTCTCCTCGTCAATTTCTTCAGCTGGAAAATGGCCACCACTGTTTCTTAAAGCACTTTGTCACGGTGTGCCATGTTGCCAGCATCTGTTGTTTTTCTTGCCCTGCCTCCATTCTCGCCCATCTGTCTTTGGAGAACACCTTCCCCTACACCACCTGCTCCAGCTGCTAAGGGAAGGCAGGCCCCAGGCATGGCTGGAGTGCTCCATCCCCTGGTGGAGCCAGTGGACTTCCCTCCTAGGACCCTGGTTGGAACTGTGGGGAAAGAGGCCTTCTCTTCCAGCCTCCTAGACCTATCAAAGGCCATCACAGAGGACAGGCTGCCTGAGAACAAGGCCAACCAGGAGGAAAACAGAGCTGAGAGATGAAGAGAGATTCCTGGCAACATTGCTGGAGTCCCTGATCCAGCCATGCCTGAACGCAGCCTCTGGCATTTTATTTGCTTGGCCACATAGTTTTGCTCAGGACAGTTTGAGTTGAGGTTCCCATCACCTGTTTTTAGACAAAGTCCTGACTGATTGTCACAGAGGAGTAGAGAGACATTGAGATGCCCCAAGAATGGCAGAGCTTCTGACCTCATTAGCAAGGTGAGGAGGGGATTTGGGCAAAGGAAGGGAAAGTCTATGCTGCAAACTCAAGCCCTACCCAGAAACTTCTAGAAAGCCCTACAGTCCAGCCACACAGCTCCTACCAAGAGCCACCCCAGGGCCCACTCAGCTCACTCAAGGACCGCTGGCACACCACACCCCGGCGGCTCCAGGACTCCCTGCAGCCAGCCCGCTCTTCCAGCAGGGGGCAGGGAACACCTTGGTCCCTGGTTCCTCAGCTCCTGCAGGACCTGCCTCCAGCGAACACAATAGAAGACCTGGTGGGACTCCATCCACTCCACTGACCAAGTAAGTGTGGGAGGCCACTGGAGAGAAGGGGGCCGGGGCACCTGCAAGGGCAATGTCTCAGGGTTGGCTGGCCAGCCTCTCCCTCCTGCCTCTCCCCTCATGTTGAACCCCAAAACACCATACTGAGCCCCAGAACTCTTGCAGACAAGCCTAAGCCTGTGTCTTCCTTGAATTTCCCTTGACAACTGTCAAAACGTCCACAGAGACTTAGAACCAACCTGCACGTTTCCTGTAGCCGTCACTCTGCTGATGACCATTTTGGCTGTTCCCATCACTCATTCTTTCAATAAGCATCTCCTAGGGACGCAGGGCAACTGATCTCATCTCCTCATGCCTCAGACTCTTCCTCTGTCAACTGGGAATAAGAATAGTATCCCCAGGCTGGGTTGCAGCTCAGCATACACAGGACCCCGGGTTCAATCCCTAGCACCACACGCACAAAGTGATAGTATCCCCCAATAGGGTAGCCTGGAGCCTCCAACTAGATATGACATATAAAGGATTTGCTCTCAGCACCTACTGTAGTAGGTGCTCAATAAACATTAGCTAATGCTCTATAGCAGTGAAAATGACCCATAGCTACACTGCCCACAACATGGAGTGAAAGGAGCTACTGGGAAAAGGAGGCATGCCACCAGTGTAATGCCATTTCTACACAGTTCAAAAACCTGTTGGGCGTGGTGGCGCGCACCTGTAATCCCAGTGACTCAGGAGGCTGAGGAAGGAGGATCACAAGTTTGAGGCCAGCCTCAGCAACTTAGCAAAGCCCTAAGCAACTTATTGAGACTCTGTCTCAAAAAAAATAAAATAAAAAGGGCAGGTGGCTCAAGCCTGTAATCCCAGCACTTAGGGAGGCTGAGACAGGAGAATCGCGAGTTCAAAGCCAGCCTCAGCAACGGCAAGGTGCTAAGCAACTCAGTGAGACCCTGTCTCTACATAAAACACAAAATAGGGCTGGGGATGTGGCTCAGTGGTCGAGTGCCCCTGAGTTCAATCCCTGGTACCAAAAAAAAAAAGGGCTGGGGAGTGTGCTTCGTGGTAAAGTGCCCCTGGGTTCAATCCCCAGTACTCCAAAACCCCTGCAAAACAGAACTGTGCAGTAGTTTAGGAAATATATAAATAGATGTCAATCCTCACTATTTGCAGATTCTGTATTTACTCGTTCACCTATTTACTAAGATTATTTGTAACCCAAATCAGTACTTGCAGTGCTTTTGCGTTATTTACAGACAAACACAGAGTGGTCAAAACTTTTGAGTTGTCCAACATGCACACCCCCAGCTGAAGTCAAACGAGGCCGTGCTCTGCTTTGTCCAGCCTCACTCAGAGATGACCACACGCTGGAGACAGCAGGGGTGGAGCCCTGGGTTGGGGGATGGGGTTAGTGGGGCACCTCCCGTACCTGTTAGTGGTGTGGCCTCAGGTGAGGCACTTAACCCTTAGCCCTCTGCAGAATTATAGACCCTCCCAGCAAGCCTTGTTAAGATTGCAATCAAGCCGGGCGTGGTGGCACACGCCTGTCATCCCAGCACTTAGGGAGGCTGAGACAGGAGGATCGCGAGTTCAAAGCCAGCCTCAGCAACGGTGAGGTGCTAAGCAACTCAGTGAGACCCTGTCTCTACATAAAACACAAAATAGGGCTGGGGATGTGGCCCCGTGGTTGAGTGTCCCTGAGTTCAATCCCCGGGACCAAAAAAAAAAAAGAATGCAATGAAGGAAGGACATGTGAGCACCTGTGTCCTCTGGGCGTCGGTTCGGCTTTCATTCAGTGTTTATAGAATATAACACCAGGAATCCCGGAGCGGTCTGCAAGTGTATGTTTATTCATTGAACACACACATATGCACAGGGATTATAAATGCCAGATTCATATGTGACCTCTGAGGAGAGCAGTGAGGAAGAGTGAGGGAGGAAAACCAGCTCCAGGGGCCTTGGTCAAGGTTTGTTTCTGAGCCTCTCCGGAGGGTCTGTTGTGGCATTCTCTCCAGTGTCATCCTTGTAAAAGAAGGCAGGTGCTGGGGATCCCTGTCCTTGAGGTGCTCCAAGTGCCCACACAGTGGGACATTTCTGATGATGTGGCCCCTGGACCTTCCCGTCCACAGTCCCCCATCAGGACTGGAGACATCAGATGGGAAAGGCCCGCTGTCAGAACCACGGAATCTGTGGCCTCCGGGGAGAGAGGACCTGTAGGAATGTGCCAGCGAGTCTTGACAGTGGTGCGCGCGCGCGCGCGCGCGCGCGCGCACACACACACACACACACACACACACACACACGGTGCGCCCACGGCCAGTTCCACAGCCACAAGTAATTCACCCACTCTGCAAATAGCTCCCGAGCCTCTGCTGCGAGCCGGCCTGGCCCTGGGTGTGGGAGACGGGGACCCAGCAGCACGAGGTCAGCCTTGGGACCCGCATGGCAGCTGCCCGACAAGGCCCTGGGGGGATACTGTATGTTTTTGTTCTTGTTTTTTTAAATATTTTTTAGTTGTCAATGGGCCTTTATTTAATTTATTTATATGTGGTGCTAAGAATCGAACCCAGGGCCTCACACATGCTAGGCAAGCGCTCTGCCACGGGCCACACCCCAGCCCCAGGAAACTTGTATGTTTTGCGTAAATCTAGGAGGTTTGAACTTCTGGCTGGAGCCAGCAATCCTTCAGCCTACCCGTCGGGGCGCAGTGGAAAGGCTCAGGAAGGAAGGAAGGACAGAGAGAGAGCAAAGGAGACGCGGGCTCCCAGGGTTCCCACAGGCCAAGCGCGTGTGTCCGAGCGGTGTCCCCCTCTCCCACTAAAAGGCTGGTGCAGGGTCCTGGTGCGTCCTGTTCCCACCGCATCCCGTGGCCAAGCACAGCGCGGGGCAGTGGACCCCGAGGGAGAGCACGAGGACAGGCCGACATCGCCCAGAGGCACCACCAGGTGGCGCTCTTTCCCACGTCTAGCGCACCCCGGCTTTTTCGCTGAAGAAATTCGAGCGCCCCAGAAAAGGGGACGAGGGGCGGTGTGACAGCTGCTCGTGGAACCCTGGAGACCCGGACGACATCGTTCCTGCTGAGCAGCGGTGGCCACACTGAGTTTCCTCATTGTCCTTAGACGTGCTCTGCCCACCCCACCCGACAGACCCAGCTCACCAGGACATGCTTTCATCAGCTGTCCAGGGGGCCACCTCCCCTGAACCTCACTATGTGGCCCCCTGGCGGTCCACCCTCCTGGCTATCTACCCAAAGGACTTTTCTAGAATACAGTTCTGGCCTGTCGTCCGAACTCCCTTGGTGGCGTCCATCTGAGGAGGTGGTCCACAAAAGGTCTTTCTTGGTGCATCACAGAGGGAGACCTTCCAGCCTAGTGGCTGAAAGCCCAGATTCTCCTGAAACGCACTCAAGCATCGTTTGCCCTCCTATTTATCAGTTTACCCCATCTTTTGCCTCCTAACTGGTTCTCTCGCCTCCTCCAGCCTGCTGCCCTATGAGGTGAAAAATGAACTTTTCCCAGGGTGTAGTCACAAGATCCTGGCTTGGCCACCCAGACAAGAGGGGCAGGTGCCAAAGGGGCGAAACAAACAGGAAGAGCCTCCCAGGCCCAGCAGCCCCAACTCTCTATAGAAAGGGGACTGAGGGAGAGGGACAGCCGATAGCATCGTGTGGTTCTGCAGGTGTGGGTACCGTGGGAAAGCAGCACTTATGCCTCTGCCTCTTCCCACTCCTGGGCCCCAGCTCCCAGCCTGTGGCAGGGTAGTCACCTTGGGTGGGGCTAAACTGGGGCTTCAGGTCCCTATGCCTGCTCTCCCCATGGGAACAGACAAAAGTTTGGGGATTTGTTTGTTTTTTGTTTTGTTTTTGGTACCAGGTATTAAACCCAGGGGCACTTAACCACTGAGCCACATCCCCAGCCTTTCTTTCTTTTTTTTTTAAAGACAAGCTCTCACTGAGTTGCTGAGGCTGGCTTTGAACTCACGAACCTCCTGCCTCAGCCTCCCAAACCCCTGGGATGACAGGTGTGTGCCACTATACCTGGCTCACAAAAGTTTTTCTAAGATATTTCTTCCCCAAATTCCATCAGGAGGAAGTCTCATTTGCTATGATTTGGGAAGGAAACACAACCCAAATCACTCCTGGCACTGCGGCCTGGATGCCTGCCACTCACCAAACTCCAGGGAGGCCCCAGGAGTGAGAAGGCAGGGAGCAGACCTGGGTCATCACCGGGACTGCATCAGCAGGGCTGGCCCAAGCCCTGCTGGCTCCAGCCAGCTCTTTTCCTCTGCTAATCAGGGACATTATCATACACCTGAAACCCCCACCACGCTGTGCTATGAGAGTGTAATCAGGTGATTCAATGGGACACCCAGCCCAGGCCCTGGACACAGAGTAGCAGGTGACCAATGGATGCTGGTTCCCTTACATTTTGAATTTTACAAGTCTCTCAATATCTCTCTCTTGCTCTCTCTCTCTCTCTCTCTCTCTCTCTCTCTCACACACACACACACACACACACACGCGCGCGCACACACACTTCTAAAGGAAGCTCCAGCTATCTAGGTCCTAGGGGAGAGGGACCAATCACTCGCTTTCCTCTCTGACATAGAATTGGATCATACCCACTTTACAAGGTGACTTTTGTCTCCAGTGGAATTTTAAAAGGACCGAGTCCTCACACTAGCGACTCAACTAAAATAGCCCCCAACTTCAGATCCCAGTGGGAACCGAGAGGCTTTTACAGGAATGCTTGGACGCACCCTGTCCCAGGGCACCAGGACCTGAGTCCTCCTCACTCCGGGGCACCGCGCGGCCCTTACTTCACTCCTCTCTAATCTCCAGTGGCTCTCCACGCCCCTCCGCCCCTCACCCAAACCCTCCCCAAGCATCAGCCCTTTCCCTCCTCATCACCCTCTCCCTCTGCCTCATGACCCCCTCTGCCCCTCCTGCAAAGTAGCACGTGTCCCCTCCTCCCTCTGAGTCCTCCGTGCCAAGGCCCCAGAGTTGGGGTCTGTGTTGCCCACGCTGGGCCCTGAATCCTGGACTCAAGCGATCCTCCCACTTCAGCCTCCAAGTAGCTGGGACCTCAGGCTGTCGCCACCGCGCTCCAGCCAATGACTTATATTTACATCCTATACGATGTTTAGGTCATACCTCGCCTTTAAAAAGTCATTAGTTGGTTATCTGAAATTCAAGTTCAGCTGGGCGTCCTGTATTTTTATGCACTAAATCTGGCACCTTGCCTCTCTCCAAGCTTCACGGGGTCCCCCGACTGCCGGTGCCCTCTTCTCTGCGCTTACTGCGCGGGGCTCTGGCGCCCTGTTTGCCCCCACGTGCCCACGTCTGTTCCAGCCCCGGCGCCCCGCACCCGTGCCGAACCTCGCCCCCTCCAAGTCCGAGCTCAGTCCTCGCGCCGCTGACACCCCTCATCTCTCCACGAGGCCCTCTCGATTCCCGAGACTCGCGCGCCTGGATTCATGCCCCGCGCATCTTTCTCCATGGCCTCGTTTCCTAAGCGTCTGTGTCCCCGCTTGCCAGCGCGCCTGCCCAAGTCCTGCCTGCCCCGCGCGCTGCCCCGGCCCAGACCTCTCGCGGCCGCCGCTACCCAGCTCCCCTCCTCCGCGCGCCTGCGCCCCCGCCTCGCTCGGGGGCACCTGGCCACACCGCCAGCCAGCGCAGCCCGGGAAGAGCGAGAGTGGCCAGCCACGCCCTCTCCCAGGCCACCGCCACCACCCGGCCAGAACGAGCTCCAGAAGCAGGATCCGCGCCACGCGCAGCGAGACCAAGGTCAAGCTGTGCATCCCGAAGTCCAGGAGGACCAACCCTACGTGGGCCTCCCCAAACTGGGGCGGAGGCTTCCCGCAGAGCCCTCCCAGTACCCACCTCCTACCTGTCACCAGACAGATATCCACCCCATTCGTCCTATCCAAACTTTGCATAGCTCTTTGTGGTGATAAAACACGAAGACAAAGGTAATAATCTCAACAACTGTGTAGAACCCCCATTGTCCCTGGTCCAGGAAGATAGAGGGAAATGGGTCATCAGCAATATATTCTAGAAATATATTCATAAAGCGATATATTCATAGAAAACAACAGTGTATTGTTACAGCAGTAACCGTAATAGCCACTATAACGATAGCAATACTACCAAGAGTCACTGCTATTATTAATGAAATAGGAATAATAGCTAGGACAATTGCCGGGCACAAGCACAGGAGCCAGGCTGTGTACCAGACTCAATATGTCATTGCTGTTGCCCAAACCTGAGTTACCTTTTTTTTTCCCTCATATTCCTACCATCTTAACTATTATTTCCTGGATATTTCTCTTTTAGTGGACTCACTTTTTAAACTTAAAATAATTTTAGGGTTGTTTTAACTCTAAGAGAATGAGAAAACAAGCCACAGAAAATATTGGCAAAAGCACATCTAGGAAGGACTGCTATCCAAAAGATACAAAGACTTGTACAGCTCAGCAAGAAAACAAACAGCCTGTTCTGTAAATGGGCAAAGGAACCAGACAGACACCTCACCAAAGTACAGACGACAACTAAGCACTTGAAAGATGTTCAACACCATATGTCATTAGGGAATTGCAAATTAAAACAAAAGCCGCCACCACCTAACCTATTAGAATGGTTAAAATCCGGGCTGGGGTTATGGCGCAGTGGTAGCGTGCTCGCCTAGCACGCGGGAGGCACTGGGTTCGATCCTCAGCACCACATAAAAATAAAATAAAGATATTGTGTCCACCTACAACTAAAAAATAAATATTTAAAAAAAAAAAAAAAGAATGGTTAAAATCCAAAAACCATGGCAACCCCAACTGTTGGAAAGCAGTGTAGCAACAGGAACTCTTATTCATTGCTGGTGGGAATGAAAATGGTACAGCCGGGGCTGGGATTGTGGCGCAGTGGTAGCGTGCTCGCCTAGCACGCGTGAGGCACTGGGTTCGATCCTCAGCACCACATAAAAATAAAATAAAGCTATTGTGTCCACCTAAAACTAATAAATAAACAAATAAATATTTAAAAAAAAAAAAGAAAAAAGAAAATGGTACAGCCACTAGGGAAGGCGGCTGGGCAGCTTCTTACAGAACTAAACGTGCTCTTGCCAAATAAACCCGCCAGCCTGCCCCTGGCTATTTATGCAGAGGAGTCAAAAACTCGTGTCCATTCAAAAGTCAGCACACATATTTATAGCAGCTTTATTCATGATCATCAAAACATGGAAGCAAAAAAGATGTCCTCAGTAGGCAAATGGGTAAGCAAACAGTGGTATGTCTATACAATGGGAGAGTAGCACTAAAAAATGTCAACTACCAAGCCACAAAAAAATCAAGGAGCTGGGTGCAGTGGCACATGCCTGTCATCTCAGCACTTAGGGAGGCTGAGACAGGAGAATCACGAGTTCAAAGCCAGCCTCAGCAATGGCGAGGTGCTAAGCAACTCAGTGAGACCCTGTCTCTACATAAAACACAAAATAGGGCTGGGGATGTAGCTTAGCATGAGGCCCTGGTGTCATCCTCAGCACTGGAGGGGGAAAAAAAACAATTTGTATCATTACAACTAAATGACATTCCAGAAAAAGCAAAATCATGGAGACAGTAGACAGATCAGGAATTGTGAGTGGGAGAAACATAGGTGGTGCCCAGAGGATTTTCAGGGCAGTGATACTATTCCATGTGATATTATAATGGTAGACACCTGTCATTACACATTATCAAAACCCATAGAATGTCAATGTACAAAACCAAGAGTGAACCTAGTGTAAAATGTGCACTTTGCTAAGAGTGTGTCCATGTAGCTTCACGGATGTAACAAAAACACCATTTTGGTGAGGGATATTGATAGTGGGGAGGATGAGGGGGCAGGGGTCGCGAGGACTCTCTGTAGTTTCTGCTCAATTTTACTATAAACTTAAAATTGCTATTAAAAAGATTGTCTATTTTCAGCCAGGCGCAGTGATGCACCTGCCTGTAATCCCAGCAGTTCCAGAAGCTGAGGCAGGAGGATCATGAGTTCAAAGCCAGCCTCAGCAACTCAGCAAGGCCCTAAGCAACTTAGTGAGACCCTGTCTCTAAATAAAATTGTAAAAGGACTGGGGATGTGGCTCAGTAGTTAAGTGCCCCTGAGTTCAATCCCCAGTACCAAAAAAATAAAATAAAAGTGTCTATTTTAAAAAAGAAAAGGAAGAAAACAAATATATTACCACCATGAATGGAAAGCCTGCAATATTTTTTATAAACCAAGGGAGGAAGAAGAATAGATAGAAGATAAGACAGTGATGTTGAATGATGCTGGATGTGAGCAGACCCCTCGTGTACTGGAGCAAAAATCGATAGCCAACATCTAAATCTGATAAATCAACAAATAACCACATAAGCACATTAAGCTCTATGGAAATAACTAGAAGAAACAGCTACAAGAGGCTAGAAGTGGTTGCCATGACAATTAAGCCAGTGAAGATGCTCAGTCCCCTAGTAAGTTATCTTTGAGTATAGAAGTACGATACATTATTCCACCAATTCAATACTGGAGACCTCAAAAGTTGATTTTTATTTGAAGAGAACTGTAAAAGGAATGGAAAAGGGGGGCACCTGAGCATGCAGTTGGCAAACGGGGACATCGAGTGCAATGTCTTTGGAGGATAGTGTGTCAACATCAAAGTTACAAAAGCATGTACCTTTTGACTCAGGAATCCTTATGGATCGGGGTGCGTGTTCAAGAAAAGGTGAGTCCAGGGTTACGTGCTGCTCCTCCGTAATAGCAAAAGTTTGGAGTCCACCTCAATGTCTCTCAATGGAGGCTGGCTTGGGAGTGAGGGTCCATCCCTGAACTGGAATATTGCGAGCCTCTGAATATAGTAAAGGAGCTATTTGTGCCGTGATCGGGAAGACCTCTACGATGCATTATTAGTTGACAAAGTAAGGGGCAGAACAGTGTTTGTAGCATGCTGCCACCTCTGTTTATTTTCTCAGGCTATTTATATTGTGCACTGACTTCCACACGGTGTCTGGAAGGAGACACAAGGTTGCCTTTCGAGGGAGGGAGCAGGGTAAGGGGAGAGGGAGAGGGAGAGGGAGAGGGAGGGGAGAGGGACCGGCTTTCCTCTTTTGCCTTTTATGCCCTTTGACTTTTTTTTTTTTTTGGTACCGGGGATTGAACTCAGGGGCACTCGACCACTGAGCCACATCCCCAGCCCTATTTTGTGTTTTATGCAGAGACAGGGTCTCACTGAGTTGCTTAGCACCTCACCGTTGCTGAGGCTGGCTTTGAACTCGCGATTCTCTTGTCTCAGCCTCCCTAAGTGCTGGGATTACAAGCGTGAGCCACCGCACCTGGCTCCCTTTGACATTTTAAACACGTGCTGTGTATTACCTATTCAAATAAATGTGCAAAAATGTTAAGTCATTGCCTCTGGAGAACTGAACAGGGAGTGGGAAGAAGAGGATGGCTGCTTTGATCATATATAGCACATATTAATATGCAGTTTACCGACGACATCAAGGCCAAGTGAGGACAGGCAGCCCCTCCTATCTGTGGTGTGTGCCGGTGACGAGGCCCTGCAGTGTCCTATGAAGTCCCCAGCTTCCTTTATCTACTTCCTGTCTTTCCTGCCAGATTTGAAGCATCCAAGTGACTGGTGACCCAGTTCCCAGAAAACCTCCTTTGCTGTCTTTTTGTAAGGGCCCTGCGGACTTCAGGGCACTTGGCAGATGCCACATCTCTAGCTAGAAAGAGAAACTTATCCTCCTGTCCACTGGACAGGGATGAGGGACCCACCCAAGTGTGCAGCGCCCCGTCTCCATGGGCCTGGGCTAAGTTGGCTGTGCTCCGGGCAGGGGCAGGGGACCCACCAGTCTCCTTCACTGCTCATTTCTGTCTCCTCATCCACTGCTGCATAATGCACTGCCCAGACCTTACAGCCATCAAACAAGAGTTTATTCTCATCTCTCTGTGTGCTGAGGGTTGACGGGGCTCCGCTGGGTGATCCTCACTTCAGGGTCCCCCACACAGTTGTAAAGTGGCTGCCACTGAGGTCTTCCCAGGCTGGATTGGGTGTCCAGACACTTTGCTTGTTCACACACCTGGCACACCAGGTGGCTGGAACAGCCAGGGGCTGATTGGGCATCCTTGTCCTCCAGCGGGGAAGGGGGTGCGCAATGGGACGCCCCAATACAGCAGTGAGGCTCAGGCAGCCCCCTCCCTGAGCCAGCTTCTCTATACAAAGGAACACTCAGGGCTGCCAGGAGTATCCAGAACAAAACACCAAATGTTCTAGAAGCTACCAGGAGATAGGAGGTGGAGCAGTGAGTTATTATAGGGAAGAAGATCCATTCTATGTTCAGCGCCTTCCATATCTTGTTTTAAGCCGACCTCTGCTGGGCGCATGCGTGGGGGAGTGCCTCCCTGAAGTCAGAAGCTGGAAGCATCTCAGAAAGAGACCATCTTTCCTCAGTTTAAAAGAGGATGCAATGCTTGCAGCTTGAATGGAATTATAGCAAAAAGACTAATTTATATGGCACTTTGAATTCCATTCTTCATAATCACTACTACCACATAAGGGCAGGAAAGGTAGCATTTAGCACATCTACAAAGAATATGTACTATGTAGTGTGCTTCATTGATACCTCAATAAAGTTGGGGGAAAAACCGAATCAAAATTTAAAAACAGCCAGGCATGGTGGTGCATGCCTCTAATCCCAGCAGCTCTGAAGGTTGAGACAGGAAGATCTCAACTTAAAAGCCAGCCTCAGCAACAGTGAGGCGCTAAGCAACTCAGTGAGACCCTGTCTCTACATAAAACACAAAATAGGGCTGGGGATGTGGCTCAGTGATCGAGTGCCCCTGAGTTAAAAAAAAAAAAAAAAAAAAAAAACAAATAGGGCTCAGTGGTTGAATGCCCCCTGAGTTCAATTCCAGGTACCCACCCCCCAAAAAAGTGTTGGGGATGTGGCTCAGTGATTACGTGCCCCTGGGTTCAATCCCTAGTGTCAAAATAAATAAACAAACAAATAAATAAACAGAGGAGCTGGGAGTGTAGCTCAGCAGTAGAGCATGTGTCCAGCATGCATGAGGCCCTGGGTTTTATCCCTAAGACTGTGGTGCGGGGGCTGGGAGTATATTTAGTGGTAGATTTGCCTAGCATGTGAGGAGCCCTGGGTTCATTAGCCAGCACTGCAAAAGGAAAAAAAAGCCCAAAAAAGGATACATATTTGGAAGAATACACACCAGACAGTTAAGGACATTTACCTTCAGAGAGTAGAAAAGAGATAAGAACTGTTCACTTGCTACCTTAAACACGCAAGCATGTGTTATTTAGAAGTTTAATTTAAAATGTGAGCCGGGCACAGTGGCCCACACCCGTAATCCTAGCACTTTGGGAGGCTGAGACAGAAGGATCAAGAGTTCAAAGCCAGCCTCAGCAATGGTGAGGCGCTAAGCAACTCAGTGAGACCCTGTCTCTACATAAAACACAAAATAGGGCTGGGGATGTGTCTCAGTGGTCGAGTACCCCCGAGTCCAATCCCCAGTACCAAAAAAAAAAGAAGGTAACTCCAGGGTAGGCTGGGCTCTTCATACGCAGAGCATGGTGAGCATGGTCCAGCAGCGGCAGCAGGCCTGGGAGTGTGTGGGGAGAAGCTCGGGCCCCAGCCCAGACCTTCTGCATCTTCACCTTAACAAGACCCCTGGAGATCTGCGTGTTCATTCACAAACCAACTGAGCCTGCAGAGCTTTCATGGAATCCTCCACCAGAACTTTTGCTTGAATGGATCCAGAATATATCTAGACATGTGTATTTTTTAAGGTAGAATGCATACACTGTATAAACTTTAAGAAGATCGTTTGCTAATTTTTTCACACATGTATGCTCATTGATCACCACCTAGGCAAAGTCATAGAACATTACTAACACCCCAGAAAGTTCTCTCTTGCCCCATCAAGGTAGGATGGCAAACAACCCGATTTGCCCAGGACTGGGGGAGGTGGGGTTCCAGGACAGAGGACCTTCAGTATCAAGAAAGGTCCCTGGCAAACCAAAACAGGTCGGTCACACTAAAGGTCTAGACTTCAAGCGCACCCTCCAGGGTGACCTTAACCTTTCTGACGATCTCCAGATAACTCTAATGTGCAGCCAGTGCTGTCTGTAGTCACCTGCAGACCTTGTGAAACCGACGGCTATGCCTCAGCCTTAGAATTTTTAATTCAGTAGGTCTGGGGTGCAGCCCAGGAATCTGCACTTCTAGCAAGTTTCCCAGAGGATGCTGGGCTGCTGTCCCCACCCACGGGATTTGAGACTTCGGGCCTGAGCCAGTCATAGACATCCTACTCCTTTGTGTGTGTTTATGTTTTAAGTAATTTTTTTTTTTTTTTTTTGGTACCGGGGATGGAACTCAGGGGCACTCAATCACTGAGCCACACCCCCAGCCCTATTTTGTGTTTTATGTAGAGACAGGGTCTCACTGAGTTGCTTAGTGCCTCGCTGTTGCTGAGGCTGGCTTTGAACTTGAGATCCTCCTGTCTCAGCCTCCCTAAGTGCTGAGATTACAGGCTTGAGCCACCGCGCCCGGCTTAAGTAATACTTGTTTTTAAGGACAGAACTAACTCTAGGAAAGAAAGGTATCCCTGTGCCTTCCTACATGACCGGCTATGGTCTAAGAGACAGATGCCTGACACAACTAAAGTTTTCTCTCCTACCTTTGGATAAAACCCAGCCCATGGTGCCTACAGCATCCTTGGACATACAGGCAAATGTTATTTTCACCATTTTCTGCCAAATGTCTAGCTGGGTACACTGGTAAATGATGAAGTTTAGGTTGCACCTGGGTACAGCACTTTCAATGGATGCTTACTTTTCCAGCTCAATTTCCCTTTTTGACAGACAAAGTCTGAGAAATTGGAGCCCTGTGATTTAGAGATCAGCAAAATTCTTCCTGAGCAAAGGAAACCTGTTGAGCCAGGTATGATGGTGCACACCTGTAATCTCAGCAACTCGGGAGGCTGAGGCAGGAGGATCAGGAGTTCAAAGCCAGTCTCAGCAATTTGGTGAGGCCCTGTTGCTAAATAAAATACAAAAAAAGGGCTGGGGATGTGGCTCAATGGTTCAGTCCCAATTCGGGGGAAAAAAAGGAAACCTGTTGAATGTTTATGGAGAGATGTTTGGGCTTTTAAATTTTGGTTCCACCTTAACAAGTCCAGGTCCAGATAAGCACATGTTTGATGTTGATTATATCCATCTAGGTCCCAAGTTCATTGTGGACAAGTTCCTCGGCAGCTGGCATAGAATGCAAGACACAGTTCTGTGCGACTTCACCAAGTTCATTCCCATCTCAAAGCCTTCACGCTTTCTGTTCCCACCGCCTGATGTGCTTTCCTTTCAGATTTTCACGCGCCCAACTCTTTTTCATCTCCTGTGTCCTGGCTTATGTGTCACATCCTCAGAGGTCTTCCCTGAGTAGTGTAGCCAAAGTGGCCCCATGTCATTTTCTTTCCCATCTCCCCATTTCATTTCCTTCATATCATTTACTCCTGTCTGAATTGTCACCACTCTGTATTTGCTTCCTTGTCGACTGCCTGTCTCCCCAACTAGAATGACTTGAATGAAAGCTGTGAAGTCAGAAGCCATGTATTTCCTGTCTGCTGAAAGGCCTAGAAGCACGACAACCCTCTGACCATGAGCACACCTTGCATGGAGCTCTTGGTTTCTCCAATAAAAGGAACCAGGGCTCCTTGGAGAAATGACTGACTCCAGAGCTGGAATGAGGAAAGTGCAGGATCCCGGATCCCGTTAACACCAACCCTGCTGGGACATGGAGATCAAGTGCCTCCTGACATCCTGGACTGAGAAGGGTACAACAGTACTTCTGTGTATTCTGGCCCCAAAATGTAAAACTTGGATTCATTCACAGGGAAACAGTAGTCCACATGAAACCTAAATGGAGGAATATTCTACAATAATCCAGCCAACACTCTAAAAGTGCCATGATTGTGAAAAGCAAATAAAGACCAAGGACAGGGGCTGGGATTGTGGCGCAGTGGTAGCATGCTCACCTAGCACATGCCAGGCACTGGGTTCGATCCTCAGCACCACATAAAAATAAAATAAAGGGCTGTGGCTGTGGCTCAGTGGTAGAGCGCTTGCCTAGCATGTGTGAGGCACTGGGTTCGATCCTCAGCACCACATATAAATAATAAATGAATAAAATAAAGATCCATCAACAACTAAAAGAATTAAAAAAAAAAACAAAATAAAAATATTCTGTCCACCTAAAACTAAAAACATAAATAAATAAAATTTAATAAATAAAAAGACCAAGGACAACTAACAGTAACATGTGCTCCTAGATTGAATCTTGGTCCAGAAAAAGGATATTAATAGAAGAATCAGCAAAATTTGAGCAAAAGCTATAGAAGAGATCAGTGGTTCTTAAAATACAGTATCTACCACCAGGCATGGCGGCGCAAGCCTGTAATCCCAGCACTTAGGGAGGCTGAGACAGGAGAATCACGAGTTCAAAGCCAGCCTCAGCAAAGGCGAGGTGCTAAGCAACTCAGTGAGACCCTGTCTCTACATAAAACACAAAATAGGGCTGGGGATGTGGCTCAGTGGTCAAGTACCCCGAGTTCAACCCCAGTACATATATATATAAATATTAGTGTTATATATATGTGCAATATTAGTGTTATATATATATACTATATATATATATACACTATATATATATATATATATACATATATATATATATATAGTGTCCACAAGGTCACAATAATTTTCTCAAAGACAGTAAGATGTCATCACCCTTTCTCACTGTGTTGACATTAGCACCAGTGGTACAAAAGCAGTGTGTGGTGGTACGGGTGGGGGTGAGGGGTAGAACTGCTGGCTCCAGAGCATGAGTCAGGGTGGTGCCACCAAACTCTGCTCGTGATCACTGCAGATAGATATCTGAGCTGTATGCACCAATCATTATGATGACCCTATGAGATAGATGCCGGCAGCGTTAGACCATTTTGTGTAAGAGAATATATGGAGATTAAGCAGTTTTCTCAAATTCACTCAGCTAGTAAATGGCAGAGCCAGAAACACTAATAGTGCACAAGATTTGAGAATTACAAGTCACTTTCTTTTATCCTCACAACACTGTGATTTAGGGGTCATTGCTCCCGGGAGCTGCCTTGATCACCATATACTGCTATTTAGAGATTCAGGATAAAAGATCATTTAAATAATACAACGCCCCCAGAGAGATGTTTTCTTTGGCATTTTCTTTGAGTTAGGGGCATTTGGCCCTGAATCTACTTTCTTATACATCAAGAGCACTTTTTATTTTTATTTTTTTGGCACCAAGGATTGAACTCAGGGGCACTCAACCACTGAGCCACATCCCCAGCCCTATTTTGTGTTTTATGTAGAGACAGGGTCTCACTGAGTTGCTTAGCGCCTCGCCGTTGCTGAGGCTGGCTTTGAACTCGCGATTCTCCTGTCTCAGCCTCCCTAAGTGCTGGGATTACAGGTGTGAGCCACCGCACCAGGCTTCAAGAGCACTTTTAAGACCTTAGCGCTGTGGGGAATTTTACATTGGATAAAATGTGTTTTATGGAAAAATAAATAACAAGGTGAACACTTTTCGAAACCTCATCTGAAGTTCACCACCTTTTCCAGTAATAATCAGCATACTCGGAGATGTTCACTAGAGGCAAATTCTCAGCCAATGACTGTGTTTGCATGATCAAGAACTTGGCATATTAAAGAACATGACCTAAAAGCAGGGAGGGAGGAAGAAGAAAAACCACAATTATTCCAAGTGGATCTAAAGAGAGAAAGAGAACTCAGTTTTTCTACTTTTTCCAGATTAAACAATAACAATAGCAATGTTCTGGGGGCAGGCAGCTGCCTATGGCTAAATGGAATCAGCATACCATCAATGCCAATGCCGCTGTCTCCTGCTATTCTAACAGTTAGCAGGGCATTGAGTTAGGGGCACTTGGCCCTGAATCTACTTTCTTATACATCAAGAGCACTTTTTTATTTTTAGTTAGCCCATTTGAGCTGGGCACCGTGGCACACGCCTGTAATCCCAGCAGCTCAGGAGGCTGAGGCAGGAGGATCGCAAGTTCAAAACCAGCCTCAGCAGAAGCAAGGTGCTAAGTAACTCAGTGAGACCCTGTCTCTACATAAAATATAAAATAGGGCTGGGGATGTGGCTCAGTGGTTGAGTGCCCCCGACTTCAATCCTCAGTAAAAAAAAAAAAACAAAACTTGTCCATTTGACAGATCTTTACTGAATATCTTCCCTGAGCTTTCCTGCCAGGCATTTTCAATACTTAACCTTTGCAACAACTTAGTCTTTATGAGTCTCATTTCTCAGGTGAGGAAAACTGAGGCATGGAGAGATTATGTGATTTTCCAAGGTCACACAGCTGCAGAGTGGGATGCTAGCCACGTGGGACTTTCGAGGGGCAGGGGTTGGTCTGGCCCTGATCTGCATACATACCTCTTTCTTTTTTTTCTTTTTTTTTTTTTTTAATATTTTTTTAGTTGTAGCTGGACACAATGTCTTTATTTTATTGCTTTGTATGTGGTGCTGAGGCTCGAACCCAGGGCCTCATGCATGCGAGGCAAGCACTCTACCGCTGAGCCACAATCCCAGCCCCATACATACCTCTTTCTTAGTAGCAACACTCTAGTTCTCATGGCAATTCCTGTGACTTTTTTGAACTGAGGAATCAACACTTTTATTTAATCATTACTTTAAAACAAAAAATTTTTCTAGCTGTTAAATCTCAGTAGTTCTTTTGTATTTTAATCTTAGTTATTTCCTAAATTTTACATAGTTTACATAATAGGCATGTATTACTTTTATATTCTGACTCATTGACTATTTTTATGTCCTTCCTAATTGGACATAAGAATTATTTTTTTTACAGATGATATGAAAAGTGTATTTATATCTTTTGAATTTTTCATGAAAGCCATTTTATTTTCAAACAGAAGCTTTCTTTGAAAATGCCATATTCTAATGAGAAGCCATTGCCAGCAAAAGGAAGAATTCATCACTATTCCTCAAGAGAAAGGACTGGATGTCCGAGAAACTCACCACGTGTCCTTGAACTAGTCAGATGCCCTCTCAGACCTCAGTTTCTGCATCAGCAAAATGGGACGGTGTCGACACATTAGCTGTTGGTTTCTAACAGCTCTTGGGGCTCTGATAGTGATGGCTATAAATTGCCAGATGGGACTTAGACATAAAACAGGTGACACAAATACTTTTTTTTTCCCCTTAAAAGCCATAAGCTAATAGAGCTGAACATCCAGACATGACCTGCTCTCAGATGAACTCTTTAAGGAAGCTCTGACACCTGTGTGTTAAAAAGTTGCCTTTTATGCCAGCGCTGGGGGGGCTGTTGCTCCGTCTATCTTACCAGAGTTTATGGTTGCCCCTATATTTTTAAAATTATAGTAAAACTTAGCCCTGTTCCCTCATTTCCTTCTTTCCTCACTAACAACACCAAGAAGTCTGGAGATTGCACCATCTCCAACCCTAGAAGGTAAATCTGGTAGTTGGGTGCAGTGGCGCACACCTGTAATCCCAGCACTTTGGGAGGCTGAGACAGGAGAGTTCAAAGCCAGCCTCAGCAATGGCAAGGTGCTAAGCAACTCAGTGAGACCCTGTCTCTACATAAAACACAAAATAGGGCTGGGGATGTGGCTCAGTGGTCGAGTGCCCCTGAGTTCAATACCCAGTACCCCCCCCAAATTGTAGTAAAATGTACATAAGCCATAATTTAGCCATTTTTAAGAGTACGTCTTGGGTGGGCTGGGGTTGTGGCTCAGTGGTAGAGCAATTGCCGAGCACATGTGAGGCACTGGGTTTGATCCTCAGCACCACATAAAAATGAATAAATGAAATAAAAGATATTGTGTCCATCTATAGCTAAATTAAATTTTTTTTTAAGTGCATCTTGGGCTGGGATTGTAGCTCAGTGGTACAGCGCTTGCTTAGCATGTGTGAGGCACTGGGTTCGATCCTCAGCACCACATACAAATAAATAAAAGTATTGTGTTCAACTACAACTAAAAAAATATTTTTTTAAAAACTCAAAGTGGATCAAGGACCTGGGAATCAGACCAGAGACCCAACGCCTAATAGAAGAAAAAATAGGCCCAAATCTTCATCATGTCGGATTAGGACCATACTTCCTTAACAAGACTCCTATAGCACAAGAAGTAAAATCAAGAATCAACAAATGGGATGGATTCAAACTAAAAAGCTTCTTCTCAGCAAAAGAAATA
>PVHX01024688.1:0-23589 GCA_004024805.1 Geosciurus inauris | reverse complement strand
AGGACTATGGCCTTCTCTTCCTGTACCCAACCCCTCCCCTTCCTGACCGGGTTTTCTTGAAATTCTCTAAGCACGGAATCTCCGGCGCCATTTCTCCTGACCCGCTCTGATGGACGGGGAAGTGGTCCGAGGGCTCGCCTTCCAATAAAGCCTTGCCGAGTGGCTTAATTCATCTTCTCCTGGTCCTGTGAATTTTACAATAAACATTTAGTCTACCATGAGGCAGGCACTGGTCCAGCTACAGAGGACAAACAATAATCAAATGAATATGTAATTTGTCAGATAGTGATAAGGGATATAAAGAAAAACAAACAAGCATAAGGGAGTGGAGAGAGAAAATGGTGGAGCAACTTTAGAGAGGGGGTTAGCATGGAGATGATACATAAGCAGAAGCTTAAGCAAAGTGAAGGATGGAGACATGGGGACACACACCCTCTGATTAGATTAGGGCACGTGTCATGTTCATTCCTTATCACTCATCACATCTACTGTCCTGTCTTAAACTAAGTAATTTCTCAGTATATACTAGGAGAATGTTAAGAGTAATAGCAAGAAGGGCGCGGTGGCTCAAGCCTGTAATCCCAGCACTTAGGGAGGCTGAGACAGGAGAATCGCGAGTTCAAAGCCAGCCTCAGCAACAGCGAGGTGCTAAGCAACTCAGTGAGACCCTGTCTCTACATAAAACACAAAATAGGGCTGGGGATGTGGCTCAGTGGTCGAGTGCCCCTGAATTCAATCTCCAGTACCAAAAACAAAAAACAAAAGCAAAAACAATGCTTCAATAAGTTACTGGGAACTTTTGTCATATTGCATGTATATGAGTAGAGCCATAGAAAAAAGCCAAGAAATTGCTGGATCAAAGGGTGTATTTACTTTATTTTATTTTATTTTTTCTGGTTCTGGGTATCGAACCCAGGGCTTTGCACCTGATAGACAAGCATTCTGCCAGGGAAAGAAATGTTAATGACCGTATAAAGTTTCAATTCCAGGTGGAGCTAGTCAAGGAGCAGGTGAATATTCAAACCCACAGTTCAGCGGAAAGCCCTGGGCTAGCAAACACATTTAATAGGCATCAGCAAGTAACTGTCCTTTGAAGCCCTGGGTGGGGACAAGGTCAGCCAGTGAGAATGTGGAAAGAGAAGTGGGTGGAGAACAGAGCCCTGGGGAGCAGCTGTTGACTGGCCTCCATGGCAATTGCAGGAGATACTGAATGTCAAATGCTCCTCCCTTTAATGTTCTCATTTCTTCTGGCATTGTGGACACTGCTATTTTCTATTTTCTTCCCTGCAAGCATTCTTGACAACTCTCTAAAGGGCCCTGCAAACCTAACTTGTTGTTATTAATACTGTTATTTTCATTATCTCAACTGCTCATCTGGGACCTCTGCCACCCCCAACACCCTCTGACTAACACTTCAACATAAGCAGCCTTGATTTCCTGCCTGTTCCACAAGGAACTCTATACAAACGTAGTTCATGGAAATTAAATACTTCACTGTAATTGTCTGGTTTTTGTCCCCAGATGGTGATAGTAAAAGCTCCTTAAGAGTAAGAATTATGGCTTATTTGTTTTAGAATCTACATCACCTTTAGCACACACATAGGCATTTTTAAAATGGCTGTTGAATGAATGACCTTGGTTGGGTTCTATAAGTTGGTCTGGTTTGTTATTTTGCAGTTCTAGGGATCAAATCCAGGGTCTCACACATGCCAGGAAAACACTCTATTACTGAGCCACATCCCACTCCTGGGTTGTTTTTTGGTTTTTAAAAAATTATTATTATTATTATTATTAGTAGTAGTAGTAGTAGTAGTAGTACCAAGGATTTAACTCAGGGGTACTCGACCAACAGTGAGGCACTAAGCAACTCAGTGAGACCCTGTCTCTATTTTTTTTTTTGGTACCAGAGATGGAACTCAGGGGTACTTGACCACTGAGCCACAACCTCAGCCCCATTTTGTATTTTCTTTAGAGACAGGGTCTCACTCAGTTGCTTAGCACCTTGCTGTGGCTGAGGCTGGCTTTGAACTAGTGATACTCCTGTCTTAGCCTTCCAAAGTGCTGGGATTGCAGGCCTACACCACGCAACCAATGAGACCGTGTCTCTAAAGAAAATACAAAATAGGGCTGGCGATGTGGTTCAATGGTAAAGCACTCCAGGTTCAATTCCCAGTATCAAAAACAAACAAACAACAACAACAAAAATAATACAGTATTAAGAAAAGAATAGTGCCAGGCATGGTAACAGATGCTTGTAATCCAGCTATTTGGGAGGTTTAGGCAGGAAGATCTCAAGTTCAAGTCCAGCCTGGGAAACTTTATTTATTTACTTAGTACTGGGGATTCAATCCAGGGCTGCTCTACCACAGAGCTCATCCCCAGCCATTTTTAGTTTTTATTTTGAGACAAGGTCTTGCTAAGTTACTGAGACTGGCCTCAAAATTGTGATCCTCCTGCCTCAGCTTCCTGAGTTGCTGGGATTACAAGCATGCACTATCATGTCTGGCCCAGCCTAGGCAATTTAGCAAGAGTTTGTCTCAAAATAAGATTAAAAGGGCTAAGGATGTAGCTCACTGTTTGCCTAACACACAGGAGCCTTAAATTCAATCCTCAGTACTGCAAACATATTAGGGGGGAAGCTCAGTGGTAGAGCATGTGCATAGCCTTTCAAGGCCATGGGTTCCATCCTTAGGAATAAAAAAATCCAGAGGAAGAGGAAGAGGAAGAAGGGGGGCTGGGAGATTAGAGGAGAAGGAAAGAATATGTAAGCTACAGACTGAGAGAAAGATCTATAAAACATATATCTAATAGGTATATATTGATTACAAGAGAAAAATAGTAATTTTATGGTGGAAAAATCTGGCACATTCTACCTTAACCAGTGACTAAATATAATATCACTAGAAATGAGGCATGAATTACATGTACCTTTTTTTTTTTTTGGTACCAGGGATTGAACTCAGGGGAACTCGACCACTGAGCCACATCCCCAGCCCTATTTTGTGTTTTATGTAGAGACAGGGTCTTACTGAGTTGCTTAGTGCCTCGCTATTGCTGAGGCTGGCTTTGAACTTGCGATTCTCCTGTCTCAGCCTCCCAAAGTGCTAGAATTACAGGCATGTGCCACTGTACGCGGCTTACACGTACCTCTTGATAGAATGCACTGAGAAAGACCCAGCCTCCTTTTTGTGGTATTCCTGCCCGCAATCATACCCTCAACCTTGTCATGAGGAGAGACCAGACAAACCCCAAAAGAGGGAATTTCTATAAAATAGCTGATATAAGGTGGAGCTTTAGCTCAGTGGCAGAGCACTTGAGTAGCCTGGGCGAGGCCCTAGGTTCAGGGCCAGGGGAATAGATGGCTTGTTCCTTTCAAATGTCAAGGTGTAAAAGGCAAAGAAATACTGAGAAACTCTTCCATATTACAAGAGACCAAAGAAACATAATAACTAAATGCAATATGTGAAAACATGTAGGACCAAACAAAGGATATTAATGGGACAAATGGTGAAACTTCACTGAGGCTAAAATATTAATTTCACAATTGTGGTTATCATAGTGTTGTTATGTAAGAGAATGTACTGTGTGTGTGTGTGTGTGTGTGTGTGTGTGTGTGTTGAGGATGTAACCCAGGGCCTTGCTCTTGGTAGGCAAGCCATACATACCCAACCTTGTACTTTTAAAAAAGGAAATAAACTCAAAAAGGAAGTACACTCTGAAGAATTTAGAGGTAAAAAGGCATATTAGCCAGGTGCAGTGGTGCATGCCTGTAATCCCAGCGCTTTGGGAGGCTGTGACAGAAGAAATGTGAGTTCAAAAGCCAACCTCAGCAACAATGAGGCGCTAAGCAACTCAGATACTGTCTCTAAGACACAAAATGGGGCTGGGGATGTAGCTCAGTGGTTGAGTGCCCTTGAGTTCAATCCATAGTACCAAAAACAGAAAAGGCATCATGTCTGCAATTTGTTTTCAAAAATATTAGAAAAAATGGGGCTAGGGTTGTGGCTGGGGCTGGGGTTGTGGCTGGGGCTGGGGTTGTGGCTCAGTGGTAGCGTGCTCGCCTAGCACACATGAGGCACTGGGTTCAATCCTCAGCACCACATAAAAATAAAATAAAGATATTCTGTTCACCTACAACGAAAAAATATTAGAAAAAATATTTATTCATTATCTACACACATGTGCATGAATGTGTACATATATAGAGGAAATAACTGATAAAGCAAGTAGAGTGTTAAATTCTGGGAATATGGGTAAAGGGTACATGAGAAAGCTTAATACCATGTGTGCAATGTTTTGAAAGTCTGAAGTTATTTCTTTTCTTGCCCTTTCTTTCTTTCTTTTTCTTCCTTATTTTGAGACAGAGTCTAAGTTGCTTAGGGCCTCATTAAGTTGCTGAGGCTGTCCTTGAGCTTATGATCCTCCTGTCTCACCCTCTCAAATCACTGGGATTACAGGCATGTGGAACCATGGTCAGCTTTGGTGTGTGTGTGTGTGTGTGTGTGTGTGTGTGTGTGTGTGCATGCACGTGCCCGGTATGTGGTATCAGAGACTGAATCTAGGAGCTCTCTACCACTGAGCTACCACAGCCCATCCCCCCTACATTTTTTTGTTATTGATATTTTATTTGAGACAATCTCACTAAATTGCCCAGGCTGAACTTCAATCTTCCTACTTCAGCCTCTCTAATCACTGGGATTACAGGTGTGAGTCACTGTAATCGGCTTGAAATTATTTCTAAATAAATTAACAAAAATATCCCAAATACATAAAGGGGGCTGGGGTGTAGCTCAGTGGTAGAGCACTGGCCTGTCATCTGTTAGTCCCTGGGATTGATCCCCAGTATCACAAAAACAAATAAATAAACAAATAAGCAGTCTGCTCCCAGGTTTTTCAGTGAAGGAGCTGAAATGGACCAGACAGGCCGATTTGAACTGCATCAAAAAATTTAACAGTCTTGGGGCTGGGGCTGTAGCTTAGTGGTAGAGCGCTTGCCTAGCATGTGTGAGGCACTGGGTTCGAGCCTCAGCATCACATATGAATAAAAAGTCCAAAAAACTTTTGAAGGGACGCCACACAAAGAAAGATACACGAAAGGCAGCCAGGCGCAGTAGCACAAGCCTGTAATCCCAACACTTAGGGAGGCTGAGACAGGAGAATCACAAGTTCAAAGCTAGCCTCAGCAAGGGCGAGGCGCTAAGCAACTCAGTGAGACCCTGTCTGTACATAAAACACAAAATAGGGCTGGGGAATGGGCTCAGAAGTCAAGTGCCCCTGAGTTCAATCTCCAGTACCAAAAGAAAGAAAGAAAGAAAGATATATGAAAGGCAAATATACACATAAAAATACTAAAAATCAGAGCTCAGTGGTAGAGCGCTTGCCTAGCATGCTTGAGGTACTGGGTTCGATCCTCAGCACCACATATAAATAATAAATGAATAAAACAAAGATTCATCAACAACTAAAAAAATATTTTAAAAAAATACTAAAAATCATTAGTGATTTGAAAAATGCAAATTAAACCCACAATGCAATACCGATATATGCACCACATTAAATAGTTTGACAACATTAAATGTTGGCAAGGATGTGGAGCAATTGGAGGTTTAATGTTAATATGACTCAAATGGTACAACTACATTAGAAAGAGTTTTAACAGTTTCTTAAAAAACTGAACATAATTCTCCTCTATACTCTCATTACCCATGAGAAATGAAAGTGAATGTCCACAAAAAGACTTGTAGTACAATGTTAGTGAGTTTTTTTCTTTTTCTTTTTTTTAAATATTGTTTTTAGTTGTAGATGGACACAATATCTTTATTTTTTATTTATTTATATGTGGTGCTGAGGATCGAGCCCAGTGCCTCACGCATGCAAGGCAAGCGCTCTACCACTGAGCCACAACCCCCAGCCCGAGTGACAGTTTTTTCATAATGCCCCCAAATTAGACACAACCTAAGTATCCCTCAACAGGAGAATGGAAATACAAACAGTGGTGCATTCAAACAATGGGGTGAAGCCGGGCGCGGTGGCTCACGCTTGTAATCCCAGCACTTAGGGAGGCTGAGACAGGAGGATCGCGAGTTCAAAGCCAGCCTCAGCAATGGCGAGGCACTAAGCAACTCAGTGAGACCCTGTCTCTACATAAAACACAAAATAGGGCTGGGGATGTGGCTCAGTGCATAAGTGCCCCTGAGTTCAGTCCCTGGTGCCAAAAAAAAAAAAAAACAATGGGGTGATATTCAGCAATAAAAAGGAACATGCAATAACATAGATGGGAAATAAAATGTATGTAGATAGGGAAGGAAAACAATAAACTATCTTTGTTCACATATGGCAAGATTGTCTATGTAGCAAAAAAAATAATTGAAACACATATACACACACTCATATCACCACCACCACCACCGCCAACAACAACAACAACAACAACAAAAATCTCCTGGAACTAATAAGATATCATAAGTAGGTTAGAGGTCAAAATTCAAAAATCAGGCAGGTTATGTAGCTGAGTGGTAGAGTATTTGCCCAGTATGTCCAAGGTCCCTGGGTTCAATCCCAAGAAATGCAAAAATTTAAATAGTCAATATGTTCCTATATACCAAATGAACCAAATGAACAAATGGAATGTGAAATTAAAAGCACAATACCGGGCTGGGATTGTAGCTCAGTGGTAGAGCGCTTGCCTCGCATGCGTGAGGACCTGGGTTCGATCCTCAGCACCACATACAAAGCAATAAAATAAAGACATTGTGTCCATCTATAACTAAAAAAATATTAAAAAAAAAATAAAAGCACAATACCATTTAAATCAGCATTCAAAAACAAGAAATACTTAGGTATAAATCTAACAAAGTATGTACAAGATTTACATGAAGGAAATTATAAAGCTCTAATGAAAGAAATCAAGATGAACTAAATAAATGGAGAGATATTCTATGTTCATGGTTAGGAAGTCTAAAAATTGTCAAAATGTCAGTTCTTGTAACTTGATCTATAGATTCAAAGCAATCCAAATTACGATCTTAGCAAGCTGTTTTGTGGCTATTGACAAACTGATTTTAAACTTCATATGGAGAGTGCCAAGACCCAGAAAACCCACTGGAGCATTACAGAAGAACAAAGTTGGTGGACTGACATTACCTGACTTCAAGACTATGAAGCTACAGTAATCAAGACAGTATGGTATTCATAAAAGAATAGACAGATCAATGGAACAGAACAGAGAGTTCAGAAATAGACCCATGTAAATAGAGAACTGATCTTTGACAAAGGAGTAAAGGAAACACAATAGAAACAACAACAATAACAAAAGTCCTTTCATCAAATGGTGCTGAAACAATTGGAAATGCACATTAAAAAAAAATATAGACACCCAAATAGATCATTGATATAAATATGCCAAACTGTAAAACACAGGAGAAAATCTAAATAATCTTAGGTTTGGCAATGACTTTTTAGATACGACAACAAAGGTATGATCGACAAAAGAAAGAATTGAAAATCAAAATTAAAAACATTTGCTCTGACAAAGGACTAAGAAACAAGTCACAGAACAGGAGGAAATATTTACAAAAGCTATAACTAATAAAGGACTGCTATCCAAAATACACAAAGAACTCTTAAAACTCAACAATAGGAGTGGCTGAGTTGGGTGCAGTGGCACATGTCTTTAATCCCAGTGGCTCAGAAGGTTGAGGCAGGACGTTCACAAGTTCAAAGCCAGCCTCGCCGGGCGCGGTGGCTCAAGCCTGTAATCCCAGCACTTAGGGAGGCTGAGACAGGAGGATGGCGAGTTCAAAGCCAGCCTCAGCAACGGCGAGGTGCTAAGCAACTCAGTGAGACCCTATCTCTACATAAAACACAAAATAGGGCTGGGAATGTGGCTCAGTGGTTGAGTACCCCTGAGTTCAATCCCCGGTACCAAAAAAAAAAAAAAAAAAAAAGCCAGCCTCAGCAGCTTAGTGAATCCCTAAACAACTTAGCAAGACCTTGTCTCAAAATAAAAAATAGAAAGGGCTGGGGCTGTGGCTCAGTGGTTAAGTGCCCCAGGGTTCAATCTCTCGTACCAAAACAAACAAACAAACAAACAAATAAATAAAATAGGGGCTAGAAGCTGTGGCACACTCCCGTAATCCTGATGACTCCAGAGGACAGGACAGGAGGATCACAAGTTCAAGGCCAGACTCAGCAATTTAGCAAGGCCATAAACAACTTAGTGAGACCCTGTTTCAAAATAAAAAATAAAAAGGGGTGGGATGTAGCTCAGTAGAAAAGCACCCTTGGGTTCAATATCCAGGCTTTATGTTTGTATGACTTTCACCTTCCCTGGACCATTTATCTAATTTGTTTAACAGTTTCATCAACTTCATTCTTGACTCACACTTAATAAATAAGATCATCAACAAGAAAGTTTGAAGAACACAACTGGTTTATCTACAGTGGAGCAAGATGTTTTGTGATTCCACTGGTTAAGTGAGATGTGAAGAAGATGACTAAGAGAAGGATCCATGAACAACTGCTATGAGCTAAGCAGAATGACAAACTGTGGATTGTCCACTGAAGCTTAGCTTGAAGCAATATTCTGTAATTGAGTGCCAGGAGCAGCAGCCAAACCTGCTTAGCACGTTGATGCAATCATAGAGGGCAGCCTTGGCCAACACAAGGTACGCACCTGTATACAAATAGCTATCAATATTGATTCCACAAACCCAAAGGGCAGCCAGTTTTGACCTGTTCCTTAGGATCAAGCTTCCCAGGCCACACTCAAATACCTGGATGACACTGACAGCATCAACTTTGTATTGTAAGGATATATACAGATATAATCAGGTAATATACAGGGATCTGTGCACTACCTGATATACAAATAAATGCATGAAACTTAAATCATGTTTGAAAATTCAAATTCATAGAAGACTGAAGTTTGGGGTGGTTAATTTTTTATTTTTTTATTTTTGGTATGGGGGATTGAACCCAGGGCCTCCCACATGCTAAGCACATGCTCTGCTCTGCCTTTGAATCACACCCTCAGACCCCTGTGTTTTTTGTTGTTGTTGTTGTTTTGGTACTGAGGATTGAACTCAGGGGTACTCAACCACTGAGCCACATCCCCAGCCCTATTTTGTGTTTTATGTAGAGGCAGGGTCTCACTGAGTTGTTAGCACCTTCCTCTGAGGCTGGCTTTGAACTCGCGATCCTCCTGTCTCAGCCTCCCTAAGTGCTGGGATTACAGGCTTGAGCCACCGCGCCCGACTTGTTTTGTTTTTTTTAAAAAAATATTTTAGGGCTGGGATTGTGGCTCAGTGGTAGAGCGCTTGCCTCGCCGGTGGAAGGCACTGGGTTCTATCCTCAGCACCACATATAAAAAAATGAATAAATAAAGGTCAATCAACAACTAACAAAAATTAACAAAAAATATTTTAGTTGTTAATGGACCTTTATTTTATTCATTTATTATTTATATGTGGTGCTGAGGATCGAACCCAGTGCCTCACGCATGCTAGGCAAGCGCTCTACCACTGAGCCACAGCCCCAGCCCCCCATTTATCAGTATAATACATGAAAATTTGAAAAGTCAAAAATTGAAAAAAATTAAAACAGATTATTCTTTTCATCGTTTAAGTTTAAAAATAACATTTCCCTGGGCAGGTGGTGGACAGCACTTGCCTAGCATGCATGACAAACTAGTTTTAAACTTTATATGGAGAGGCCTTGGGTTTTGGGCACTGCACACATCAAAGAAACTTCTCTATTGTAAAAGTGATTTATGTTTAATGTGAATAATTTGAAAAATAAAAATAAAAGAATTTTAAAAAGTAAAAAAAAATAAGAGTAAAAATAAAAATATAAAAGTATAAATAAAATATTTTAAGTGATCGTTAGTCTTATCAAAAGAATTCATTGAAGAATTTCTTTACATTTTGTCATATTTTTCTCAAATATTTAAAATATGATTGACTTTCATATAAATCCTTCAAGCTAACTTTTTTTTTTTTAAATAATAAGAAGAAACAGGTTGTTAGGCCTGGGGATCACCAGTTGGGCACAGTATCACACACCTTTAATCCCAGTGATTTGGGAGGCTGCCTGAGGCAGGAGGATCGCATTTTGGGGGTGGGCCTGGGCAACTTGGTGAGATGCTGTGTCAAAAAGGGTTGGGGGTGTAGCTGCATGATAAGACACCCTTGGGTTCAATCCACTGTACAGAAATAAAATAAACAAATTACTACTAAATGGCTTTTTTTTTTTTTGGCAGTGCTGGGGATCAAACCTAGGGCCTTGAGTATGTAAGGCAAGTGCTCTTTCACTCAGCTACACCTTCAGCCTCTAGGTGGTTTTTTTTTCTTTTTAACTTTTTTTTTAGTTGTAGATAGTCACAATGTCTTTAGTTTATTGCTTTGTATGTGGTGCTGAGGATTGAACCCAGGGCCTCACACATGCGAGGCAAGCGCTCTACCACTGAGCTACAATCCCAACCCTCCCTAGATGGTATTTAAATTATCAGTATTACAAAAAAAAAAAAAAAATCAGTAATTTTAGCTCTGGTTTAACCTAACACATCCAAGTTTCATCTCCTTAGTGAAACACACTGAATAAAACTGGGATCTGCTTCGCTCTTCTTGCACTAAGGGAATGAACTGGCAATGCCACTGATGGCTGCCCTCCTGATATGCCTCCCATATCACTGAGGGAACTATCTTAAGATGGCCTCCCTGCACCCACAGGCCTGCTGAGGAGGGGACTTTGTGGTAAGGTCACAGAGTGTCCCCAGTGTACTGTGAACTTCTCTTAATTGGCACACCGGAAGCACTGGGTGGATTTGTGCTGAAGGGGCTGCTGCCAGGACCTGCGCCCGGTATAGCAAGCCTCCTCGACTCCCTCTGGCTCATGCCTGGAAAACACCTCTTCCTTTCTCTCCTGTACACAGTTGGTGGCTAGTAGGGACTTGCCAAAGGAACTTTCCTAAAAGTTAAGGGAAGGGCTGGGGTTGTGGCTCAGTGGTAGAGCGCTTGCCTCGCATGTGGGAGGCACTGGGTTTGATCCTCAGCACCCTATATAAATATGAATAAATAAAGGTCAATCAACAACTAAAAAAATTTTTTTAAAAAAGTTAAGGAAAGATAAGTAAAAACAAGCAAGGGAAACTCCAAAACAACCCAGCCAGAGAGCGTGCAGGGTTCTGAGCTTACAACAGCTAACTCTCTCACCAAGCCATTTCCGGTCTACACCATCCCTCCCGGGAAATATGCTTTTACAACAAGGGGCTGTTCCCTTCCAGGTGCTGGCATGGGGTGGGATGCCATCTCTGAGCTGTTCCTAAGAAAACCACCAGGCATAGAACGGCTGATTTTTTGACTCTTTTGTCTTCTAAGTGTCCTTCCTTACTTCCTATCTCCAGGATAAAGGATATTTTTTCCTGCCTAGTGTTTTATGTGAGAAGAATTTCCGTGTGTGAGATTGCATGATGTAACAAAAGGGGATGGGTGTGAATCCAACCTGTAATGCTTCCTGGCTCTGTACTTTCTTGTTTTGTTTTTTGATTCGCAATACCATGATTTTTCATTTTACTTACTTAATTTTGTGTGTGTGTGCGCGTACTAGGAATCAAACCAAGGGCCTCACACATGCTAGGCAGGTGCTCTACCACTGAGCTACATCCCCTGACCTTACCATATAATTTTTAAAGTGTACAGTTAAGTGGATTTTAGTATATTCACAGAGGTGTACAACCATCACCACAATTTTAGAAAGTTTTCATTATCCCTAGAAGATATCTCCTGCTCATTAACATCCCTCATTCCTTCCCCAAACCTCCCCATTAGTCTGCCTATCCCTCATCCTAGGCAACCACTAATATTTATATTTCTATAGATCTGCCTATCTGCTGGCTATGCACTCTTAAAAAATTATTCAACCTCTCTGAGTCTCAATTTCTTCCTATGTAAAATGAAATTAATAAAAATGTGCCTTCACCTGCAGTGAATAGGAGGCATTCAATGAAAATTAGTTTGCTCATTTCATTTTGGCCTTAAGGTACTGAAGTTTTTGTTTGTTTTGGTTTTTATGTTGTTTTGTCTTAATGACACCTATGCTGAAGCTGAGTCCATTATCACCCTACAAGTTTTTGAAAATAGTTTTAAAGTCACTGAGATAATGAACATCCATTTCCCTCCTTTTGGCCCAGTGGTAAAACAAGCTGCTCACTACCAAGTGGACCAGTAATGACGATAATCACTATCATTTATTAAAAGCTGATTGTGTGGCAAGCACTGATGCAGATGTTTTACATACAGTAATTCATGTAACCCTCCCAAAACCCTCTGAGATAGGTGCCATTACTATTTCAATTCTGCAGATGAGAAACCAGTAGTATAGTGAGGTTAAGTAACTTGCCCCAGTTACATGGCTAGTAGGTAAGGGGGTAGAGTCCAGTTACAACCCAGGCAGGTTGTATTCGAGCTTGTAGTTTGGCTCACCTGGTCTTCAGTACAAACCACATCAGGCCTGTAGTTTGTCATTTGCTCAACAGGAGGGATTGACCAAAGTCCTGCAGAGACTCAGTTTTTCCATTTCAGATCCGTTATTGATTAAAGCACTTATTTATTTATTTTTTGGGTACCAGGGATTGAACTCAGGGGTACTTGACCACTGAGCCACACCCCCAGCCCTATTGTGTTTTATTTAGAGACAGGATCTCACTGAGTTGCTTAGCACCTCGCCATTGCTGAGGCTGGCTTTGCACTTGTGATTCTCCTGTCTCAGCCTCCCAAAGTGCTGGAATTACAGGTGTGTGCCACTGCGCCCGGCTGAATAAAGCACTTATATTTCACAGTAACAGAGTCTATATTACCTGGGGGATACTCATTTTTAGATGCCAAGGTGTAAAAGAGTCAGTGATTTCAGGAAACTCTGGTGGAGGTCTGTGTACACAGGTCAGGGAGGGATGAAGGTATCTGTTTCTGAATTATATCACTACCCATGGAACCACTCTGGAAAGAATAGATCTCACATATTCTTTTCTTGTTTGCAGTGCTGGGATGAAACACAGAACCTCGTGCATGTTAGGCAAGGCCTCTACCACTGAGCAACACCTCAAACTCCCTAAGAATATCCCTAAATGCTTGATAAAAACTTCAGCTCTGCTCTAATTTTGGTAAAAATCAAATCAGGAAATACATTCGTTCCTGCTGGGTGGTTGTTCTCTAGGGACCAGAATGTCAGGTTTCTGTCTGTGGTTTTGAATCCCATTGGAACAGAGACTAGATTTGAATAGAAATCTAGCCTCTTTTTAAAAATTTTTTAATCTGGCTTTAGTAAGAAACACGGGTTAGAGATATAGGAAAAAGAAGAGAGAGATTCCTACAAAATGTGAAGCACAGATGGGCTGGGGTTGTGGCGCAGTGGTAGCGTGCTCACCTAGCATGCGTGAGGCACTGGGTTCGATCCTCAGCACCACGTAAAAATAAAATAAAGATATTCTGTCTGCCTACAACTAAAAAATAAATATTTTTTTAAAAATGTGAAGCACAGAGAGGTTAAGTAACTTGCCCCCGTTCCATGGCTAGTAGGTAAGTGATGGAGTCCAGTTGCAACTCAGGCAGGTTGCGTCAGAGCCTGTAGTTTGGCCCACCCAGTTCCTAGTTTCATGGGTATTAGTTACTAGTACAACAGTGCAGGCACCTGAGTCGTGCTGGTCAGAGCAGCCAGCTCCCCAGCAATGTATTACATCTTCTGTGATGTGCCTGTTCTGAGCTGCTCCATGGAGAACCACATATTCTATGACTATTTCTCATACACACACACACACACACACACACACACACACACACACGTTCTACTTCCTTGTGTCAAGAAGCCTGAAGTTCTGAAATTTTTTATTGTAAAACTAATTTTGAGGTTAAAATCCTATTATCATAGAATTACAAGATAAAACTACTTTAAAACAAAGAATCTCTCACTCAGAGTGGAGAAACATCTTGAGGCTATTAGGAGCTTGAAGAATAAGGAAGAAGGGCCAATAAAGGTTAAGATTCTGGGACAACAATGAGAGGTGCCAGGAAAAAAAATACCTCCCCCCCACAGTTTTGTTTTGTTTTTTGTCAGTTCAGAGGACTGAATCCAGGGACACTCTCCCACTTAGCTACATCTCCAGATCCAGATCGCTTATTTATTTGTTCATTTATGACAGGGTTTCACTAGGTTATCCAGGCTGGCCTTGAATTTCTTGATCCTCTTGCCTCAGCCTCCCAAATCACTGGGATTATAGGTATGTACCACTGTACCCAGTGAGACAAATATATTTTATAGCTGGGTGCAGTGGCGCTCACCTGTAATCCCAGTGATTCCAAAGGCTGACGCAAGAGAATAGCGAGTTCAAAGCCAGTCTCAGCAACAGCAAAGCACTAAGCAACTCAACGAGACCTTGTCTCTAAATAAAACACAAAAAATAGGGCTGGGGATGTGACCCAGTGGTCGAATACTCCTGAGTTCAATATCTGATACCAAAAAATAAAATAAAATAAAATAAGCATGAAAAATAATAAATGGAAGAAAACAACAAAATATTTCTGTTCAATATTTTTAATAGTTGAGATTTTTTATTTTAGATATTCTATTTGGAATAAATATGTCTCCCTCTTACCTCTATCTACTTGCAAACCAGATTACCTTCCTTAGGTCAGTAATGTTCAGAATGGCACTTTTATTTTTTGGTACTGGGTCAATACCAGAGGTGCTCTATCTAACTCTAATCTAACCACTGAGTTAGATTCCCAGCCCTTTACATTTTTCTTTTGAGATAGGGTCTCATTAAGTTGCCCAGGCTGGCCTCAAACTTGTGATCCTCCTGCCTCAGCCTCTTTTTTTTTTTTAATTTTTTTTTTAGTTGTATATGGACACAATGTCTTTATTTTATTGCTTTGTATGTGGTGCTGAGGATCGAACCCAGGGCCTCACGCATGCGAGGCAAGTGCTCTACCACTGAGCTACAATCCCAGCCCCTGCCTCAGCCTCTTGAGTCACTGGGATTATAGGCATGTGCCACTGTGTCCCGTCAGAATGACATTTTAATAACATTTGTATGTATTAAAATCAATGTTCATACTCTTCCAGATCTTCAAATTTGGATATTGCCTATTTCATATACTTTTTAATATCTAAGGTGATTAGGGAAAATTGTCTAAATTCCTTCATTAAGATTGGAAATTGGGGGCTGAATTGTGGCTCAGTGGTAGAGCACTTGCCTAGCATGTGTGAGGCACTGGGTTCGATTCTCAGCACCACATAAAAATAAATAAATAAAATAAAGGTCCACTGACAACTAAAAAATATTAAAAAACAAAACAAAAACAAGTGGAGAGGGCTTAAGGGATGGGAGCTGGGGGTATATGGTTCAGTGACAGAGAGCCTGCCTGGCAGGAACAAAGTCTGTGTTCTACTCCCAGCACCTAAAAAATAAATATATAAAATAAAAATAAATAGAATATAAAGGGTGTTTTTAACACATTTCTCTCCCCTCAGGTTGCATAGTCAAGCCGCCTTCCTGATTCTAACTTTGCCATTTCTCTTCAACCATTGCTCTGTCTTCCCACTGCTGCTAACCTCATCTTGGCCCACTTACTTGGTTCCTGTCTTTTGCAAGTATCCTAAAATAGCTCCCTGATCCCAGTGAGTCTGTCTTAAGTCCTTCCTGGCCCTAGGCAACCTACCCAAGCTCTTTCCCAATCCTCCTTAACAAACATTCTCAGCCACAGATAGCCCCGTCTACTCCTTCCCACTGCCGGCTTGATCCTGTCTCTGCCTGTCCCTTTGATTGTGTTGTTCCCCATATCTGAAATGCCTTTCTGCCTCTTTTCTGGCTATCCTATTTTCACCTATAGTTAAGTTCAGCTCAGATTTCACCTTCACCATGAGCTTTCTTCCAAGGAGCTTAACACTTGATAATTGTTCCCTTCCCTAGCATCACATAGCACTTAAAAAATCTTTGGTGTATTAAATCAAGAGAATTTTTGGATACTCCGAGGCTGAGGCAGAAAGATTAGAAGTTCAAGGCCAGCCTAGGCAATTTAGTGAGACCCTGTCTCAAGATACATATAAAGAGCTGACGATGTAGCTCAGTAGTGGAGTGCCCCTAGGTTCTATCCTCAGTCCCTCAAAAAAAAAAAAGTGATAATTCCACAGTAGCCTGTACATGATGAGCGTATAGTAGATACTTAAGGAATATTAGTTGATTGGGGATGTGGCTCAGTGGTAGAGAACTTGCCCAGTATGTGAGATGCTCCAGGTTTGATCCCCAACACCACAAAAATAAAAAAAGAAATATTAATTGATTAGTTGAGTAAAAAACAGATTCAGGCATCCTTTTTTCATTCAAGTAAAAAGATATCCAGCTGGGCATGGTGGTGCATGCCTGTAATCACAGCATTGAGAGGCTGAGGCAGGAGGACTACAAGTTCAAAGTCAGCCTCAGCGATTTATGAGGCCCTAAGCAATTTAGTGAGACCATGTCTCAAAATAAAAAATTAAAAAAGGGCTGGGGATGTCACTCAGGGGATAAGAACCCCTTGTTCAATCTCTGGTACCAAAAAAATTAAAAATAAAAAGATACAATGCAGCCAGGAGTATCACAAGTTCAAGGCCAGCCTGGCCAATTTAGTGAGACCCTGTCTCAAAATGAAAAATAAAAAGGTAAAAAGGAGCTGGGCACAGTGGTGTAGGCCTGTAATCCCAGTGGCTCAGAAGGCTGAGGCAGGAGGATGGCAAGTTCAAAGCCAGCCTCACCAAAAGTAAGGCACTAAGCAACTCAGTGAGACCCTATCTCTAAATAAAATACTCAGTGGTAGAGTGCTCCTAAATTCAATCCCCAGTACCCACCCTCAAAATAAAAAGGTAAAAAGGGCTGGGAATGTGGCTCAGAGGTAGAGCGGCTCTGAGTTCAATCTTCAGTACCACACACACACACACACACACACTCACATGCACACATGCACACACACATACACAAACACACACAAAATGATAGCATGCATCAGGCACTGTCTAGGTGATAGAGGTACACTGATTATGACATGGAACTGTGCTTGGGAGTATACAGTTTCAGAGATGAACATGAGCACAGTGCTATCATATAACCAAATAACTATACCAGAGCCGAGTGCAATGGTGTACCCTGTAATCCCAGCAGCTCGGGAGACTGAGGCAGGAGGATCATGAGTTCAAAGCCAACCTCAGCAACGGTGTAGCACTAAGCAACTCAGTGACTCTGTCTCTAAATAAAATACAAAATAGGGCTGGAAGCCGGGCGCCGTGGCGCAAGCCTGTAATCCCAGCACTTAGGGAGGCTGAGACAGGAGAATCGCGAGTTCAAAGCCAGCCTCAGCAATGGCAAAACGCTAAGCAACTCAGTGAGACTCTGTCTCTACATAAAACACAAAAACAGGGCTGAGGATGTGGCTCAGTGGTCGAGTGCCCCTGAGTTCAATCTCCAGTAGCCCCCCCCAAAAAATAGGGTTGGAGATGTGACTCAGTGGTTGAGTGCCTGAGTTCAATTCCCAGTAACCCCCCTAAAAAAAGAACTCTACTTGAGGTGTATACAGAGATTTACCTTCATTACCCAGAGAGCTTGCCTTTGAGATGTTTTTTTTCCATCCTTTCTTTTTTCTTTTTTTGTTTGCTACTGGAGAGATTGAACCCACATGTGCTTTACCACTGAGCTTTTTTATTTATTATTATTTATTTTGAGTGTCTTGCTAAGTTGTTGAAGCAGGCCTTGAAATTGCCATCCTCCTGCCTCAGTCTCTAAAGTAGCTGGGATACAGGTATGTGGCACTGTAGCAGGTTTGAGATAAGTCTTGAAGGATAAATAAAATCTCACCAAGTATAGAAAAAGCTGCAGATCAAAAATCATGGCCAGCAGACATACATAAGCAGGAAAGTATATTGCTAAGGGAAGGGTAGGTGTCACTGCTATGTTTGTGCTGGGAAAGGTGACAAGCAAGGCAGGCAGTTTGGGATGTGTTAGTAGAAAATCTTGCATGTAGCGCTGAGTTTGGACCTTATTCAGTAGGCAATGAGGATGCAGGAAATATTTTTTAAGAAGAGAAGTGATAGGGTCAGATATTTGAGAACATACTGAAAGAAGAACCCTAGGGCAAGGAAGCCATCCGGAACACAATTCCAGGCTTACAGAAAGCAGAAGATGAACAGCAGGCAGGAGGAGGACCAGAAAAGAGGCAGAATGTTTGCTCTTGTCATAAAAATTATGTGTGGGCTCAGTGGTAAAGCACTTGCCTAACATGCACCAGGCCCTGGTTTCCATCCCAATGACTACAAAACATACAAACAAACAAATAAGTAAAAGTTATGCATGAGAAACAAGCTTAGAAAGGCAAGTAAAAGAATGTTGACAGTAATCTGTAAGTAATATTATTATAAGCAGTTTTTCCTTTTTATAATATACTGTTTTGCATTTCTTACATTTTACATATTAAGTATATATAATGTATTATTCTCATATAATTTTTCATTTCATTATAGATATTACGATGATTTAAAAAGGTAAATACTCTTTTTTTTTGGTACTGGGGATTGAACTCAAAGGTACTTGACCACTGAGCCACATCCCCAGCCCTATTTTGTGTTTTATTTAGAAACAGGGTCTCACTGAGTTGCTTAGCGCCTCACCGGTGCTGAGGCTAGCTTTGAACTCGCGATTCTTTAGTCTAAGCCTCCCAAAGTGCTGGGATCACAGGTGTGCACCAACATACCCAACGTACCTGGCTGTAAATACTCTTTTTGAAAGAATACATGCTCATTATGGAAGACTTTAGGGATACAAAAAATGTATAATTGGGGGCTTAGAGGTGTGGCTCAGTCATGGAGCATATGTCATGGAGCTTAACATTTGGGGGGCCCTTGGTTCCATCCTCAGCATCAAAAAATAAAAATAAAAGGTAAGTGGGAAAAATGTTGAAACCACCCATATACATACTTATTACATTAAGAGGTAAAGAGCTGGGCACGATGGCTCATGCCTGTAATCCCAGCTCTTTGGGAGGCTGAGACAGGAGAATCGCAAGTTCAAAGCCAGCCTCAGCAATTGCGAGGTGCTAAGCAACTCAGTGAGACCCTGTCTCTACATAAAACACAAAATAGGGTTGGGGGTGTGGCTCAGTGGTCAAGTGCCCCTGAGTTCAATCCCTGATAAAAAAAAAAAAAAAAAAAAAAAAGAGTATATAAGGATACAAAATCATAACATATGGTCTTATTTTTGTTAAAAATATTTATGTAGGAAAGACTGGAAGGAAATTATATCAATATGATACTAGATAATTCTGATAATGGAATTACATGCGATTTTGTTTTTTGTTTGTTTTTTGTATAATATGGAATGCTTCATGAATTTGTGTATCATCCTTGCTCTGAGGCAATGCTAATCTCTGTATTACTCCAATTTTAGTATATGTGCTGCTGAAGCAAGCACCAGGTGCTTTTGTTTTTTACATATTTCTTCTCCTTTTTGGTGGTGCAGGGGATAGAACCCAGGGCATTGTGCATGCTGAGCACATGCTCTACCACTAAGTTGCACCCCAGACCAAAAACATCAGTTTATATTATTCTCTTACTTAAAATCTTTCAGTGACTTCCCCAAGTGTTTTTGTGTAAACCTTCAACTTTAAACTCAGCAATAAATGCCCTTCACACTGGGTTCAGCTTAACCAACAAAAATGTTCCATACCATACCAGTTGCTTCAAATTATTTTGTTTTGTTGTACCATTGTGCCTCCTCCCCTTTTTTTTTGTACTGGGGATTGAACCCAACCACTGAGCCATATCCCCAGCCCTTTTTATTTTTTTATTTTGAGACAATGTCTTTCTAAATAGCTTAGGGCCTCACTGAATTGCTAAGGCTGGCCTCCAACTTGTGATCCCTGGCCTCAAGCCTCCAGAATCACTGAGATTACAGGCATGAACCACCACACTCAGCCCATAGTGCTTCTTTGCTTCCACTTTCTCCATCCAGCCGTCACCATGTCCTTTAAGCTCCACTGGAGCATATCCTGTGCAAGAAACATACTCTGGTGTCCTAGTTTATTTTAGGTATTCTTCCTCTGTGCTGGATAGCACATTGTGCCTACACTTATAACTTTAATCCTTGATTTATTTGTTTGCCTTCCTCACTAAACTTTGATTGCTGAAGTTCACAGGCCCCAGTATATTCTACTTTGTAAATCTAAATCTGGAGCCAAATACCATGCATGGCACAGAGTAGGCCTTCAGCAAATGATTTTTATTCTTCTTTTGGTTTATGTCACTTACTATGATCAAGCAGTACTCTAGGTGCTAGGAATATAATGCCAAACAATTCAGGAACTGGGAGTGTAACTTGTGGTACAGCACTTGCCTAGCATACACAAGGCCCTGGGTTCCATTACCAGCACTGCAAAAAAAAAAAAAAAGAATATTGAATAAATGAACTTGGAATATGTACTTGGAAAAGAGAAAATCTTTTTTTTTTTTTTTTTTTTAAAAGGATGCCATCTCTTTTTTTAATTTTTTTTTTTTAGTTGTTGATGGATCTTTTTTTTTAATTTTATTTATTTATATGTGGTGCTGAGAATCGAACCCAGTGCCTCACGCATGCTAGGCAAGCGCTCTACCACTGAGCTACAGCCCCAGCCCCGAAAAGAGAAAATCTTAAGAGTGCAATGACTAGAGACTTCAAGGCATTATTAGGTGAAAAGAGGAAATAATACATTTTTATCTTCCTCTTAAATTAAGGATTATTGAGTTAAATTTACAGAGGCAGATTTCACTTCACTGCAGAAGATTCTTTGAACAATTAAATCTGATCAAAACTGGGATAGCCTGGTTCATGCAATAGTGACTCCTCATGACTATAACTGGAAAATGATCAAGTAAAAGCTGACATCTCCTCAGACATGTCATAGAAAGCATTCCTAAGTGGATGAGAGGTTGACCCAGATGTCCAAATGCCCAAAGGCCTGTGGACCATGAACTCATGGTGCACTTTTTTTTTCTTCCCCAGTATCAGGAATTGAATCCAGGTGCTCTTTGCCACTGCTTCGCCACTAAACTACATTCCCAGTCCTTCTCACTTTTTTTTTCTTTTTTACACAATACTTTTCTTTTCTTTTCTTTTCTTTTTGGTAGTGAGGATTGAACTCAGAGGCATTCAACCACTGAGCCACATCCCCAGCCCTGTTTTGTGTTTTATGTAGAGACAGAGTCTCACTGAGTTGCTTAGCACCTCGCCATTGCTGAGGCTGGCTTTGAACTCGCGATTCTCCTGTCTCAGCCTCCCTAAGTGCTGGGATTACAGGCGTGAGCCACCGCACCTGGCTTATTTTGTTTTTATGTGGTGCTGAGGACCGAATCCAGTGCATCCATCACACATGCGAGGCAAATGCTCTGCCACTGAGCCGCAACCCCAGCCCGCTTCTCACTTTTTATTTTGAGAGAGAGTCTCATTAAGTTGCCCAGGCCAGCTTTGAATTTGAGATCCTTCTGCCTCAGCTTCCGGAGTCACTGGGATTACAAGTGTGCTGGCTCATGATGCAGTTCTAACTTTCATTCTTTTCAGTGCTCCACTGAGGCAGCCACAATTTGCAGAACAATGATCTTTATCTCACCAACACCTTAATTTTAATGCATACCACTTTTTTCTTTCCACTACATCATCTTTCATCATTGGTTCCTATTATGCATAAGCTCATTTATGCTCTTTATACTCATAGGCAGCTTATCTGATTCTATTCTCCTTGGCTCATCACTAACAATCCAAGCAGTCTATTTCAGATGATGATGATAAAAGAGCGGGAAGAACACAGCCCGATATTTCATCTCCCAATTGGATGGATAAGAGTTGCCAGCAGCGGGGAATCATCCTTTCTTCTCAAATAGAATCAATTGGATTGGAAAATCAATGAGAAGAAACTAATCTAGTATCTCACAGTATCATTTTTATAGTGTCAATAGTTACCTAAAGGCAGCATGACACAGAACAGCACCCAGGTACTTAATGTTTAAGTGACTATAACCAGCAGTATGGGGCTCATTTGTGTCAAGTGCCCCTGGTAGTGGAACATGTCAAGCAAACAATCAGCACAAAGTTTCTTTCTATTTGTTAGAATTAAAGAACTCATGTACAAGAAGAGAAAAACAATAGGACAAGAGACCTGGAGATACCAAGTCCTTGCTTTGGCAAATGAGAGCAAGCCTGGTGGAAATTACCTGTAGTCCCAGTGACACAGGAGGCTGAGGCAGAAGGATCGCAAGTTTGAAGCCAGTCTCAGCAACTTAATGAGGATCTGTCTCAAAATGAAAAGGACTGGGGATGTAATACTCCTAGCCTCAATTCCCAACAACAACAACAAAAACAACAAAGGTGGCAATAAAACTTAGCAGGGTTGGGGTATAGCTCAGTGGTAGAGAATATGTTTAGCTTTCGACAGATCCTGAGTTCAATTCCCTACATCACCAAAAACAAACAAAACATGCTTAGCAGTTAGGTACAGCTCCTTTCCCCTTGCCTAGACAATGGGCTTCGGTCCTAACCTAAAGTTAAAATAGTACTTCTTATTTGTTTACAGGCTTTCATTCTTATACCACTGTTGACGAGTCACTGATGATTCATCAGCACCCTGCTTGGTTGGTTCTCCTCCTAACTCCAAGAGAGGTCGAATCCAGGAGCACTCTAAGCCACATCCCCAGCCCCTTCTATTTTTGAGACAGGGTCTATGCTAAATTGCTGAGGCTGGCCTCAAACTTGCAATCCACCTGCCTTAGTCTCCAGAATTGCTGGGATTATAGGCATGCACCACCATGCCCAGCAACTTGGTTGGTTCCATAACCACCATTTTAGCCTCAGTCAGGATTGCCAATAGCAAACTCTACTCTGTGTTACATGTTAGGTTTGTTTTGTTTTGTTTTGTTTTTAATATTTTTTTTAGTTGTAGATGGACACAACATCTTTATTTATTTTTATGTGGTGCTGAGGATCGAACCCAGGGCCTCACGCATGCAAGGCAAGCGCTCTACCATTGAGCCACAACCCCAGACCTAGGTTTGTTTTTGTTGTTGTGTGTGTGCATTCTGGTTGTACATAATGATGGGACTTTTTGTTACATATTTGTATATGACAAGTTAGGGTTTGGGGGTACACACAGACACTCTACTCCTGCAAATGGATTGATAATATCAATTTATTTTTCAGAATTCACCATCCAGCCTTTAGCTAGGAAGCTTAGTCACAAGCTGGATTTCAAATGGGCACATGGGATATGCTTAAAGGGCTGAGAGGACAAATTCAGACTGGAAACCATTAAGAGATATTTTCAGAATTCCTAACCTTTGTAGCAATTATTATGTCTGGAAAGTGGTCTTTTCTACTATTAGCACATTGATATTTCCAATTGTTTAGTTCCATAAGGATCAGCCATTAGGTCAGAAATGTTTTTAGAGGCCATCATATTAACTACTGTTTGGTGATTCAGGAAGACAACTCAAGCCATCTTTTGGACTGTCTGTTTTACCAACAATGTCCTTTGCTTCCCCGCCCCCCCCCCC
>PVHX01024687.1:0-23595 GCA_004024805.1 Geosciurus inauris | reverse complement strand
ATGTTTCCATCTTTCAAAGAGTATTTTGAAGGAGACTTTTAATTCAAAGACAGCTCTTCGTTTCTAGAAGTACTTGGAAGGAGTTCTGATTTAGAGAAAAGACATCCTTCCCCGGGAACTTGTCCTCATCTGCTTGGGCAGCCATAGCAAGACACCACAGACAGCACAGGTGGGTGGCAGCAGCCACCCGATGCAGGGCTCAGAGTTCTGCAGGTCCAGGATCAAGGCCAGCCTCTTCTCGCACAGGCACCGTCTCACCGTGCGCTCACATGGCCTCCCCTTCTGTGCCTAAGGGGAAGAGCTGTGGTGTCTCTTCCTCTTCTGTGAGGACGCCAGTTCTACAGGAGTGGTTCCACCCTTAAGACCCCATGAACGGCCATTGCCTGTCCCTCGAGGCCTAGTCTCCAGTGCAAGCACACGAGGCTTCGACATGCGGATTAGGTGGGATTGGAGTGGACACATGTCAGTCCACGGCCACGTTATCCTATGTTATTTGTTTGTTTACTTACTATACATCATGATTGAGATATGTCGTGATAAAAGCTCCCATGTGAGACAGTGCAAGAAGGTGAGGGGTGAAATTATTGTGTTACAAGAGCCTTAACCCAGTCAGTGAACCAATCCCCTCATAAGGAACAACTGGGTGGTAGCTGCAGGCAGGGAGGATGTGGCTGGAGGTGGTGGGGCCCTGTGGGGCATGTCTTGGGGGTGTATATTTTGTCTTGGTTGAGCAGAGCTCGCTTGCTGTCTTCTTCCTGGGGCCATGTCCTGACCTGCCTTCCACTGCCGCACTCTTCCACCATGATGTTCTGTCTTGCCTGGAGCCCTGAGGATTGTAGCCAGCTGTCTATGGACTGAGACCTCTGAAACCATGAGGCCCCAAATAAACTTTTCCTCCTAAAATTGTTCTTGTTGGATCTTTTGGTCACAACAGCAAAAAGCATGATGAAAACACTATATTATCTCTGTTCTCTTTCCCCTAAAATGTTACGGTATAGATACAAGGCGTCTCCCAAAAGATACGAGTAATGCAGGAATATTCCGAGGCAAAATGATTCGATTCTGAGAGCTATAACCTAATCAGTCCATCTTAGCTTAAATGGACTGACTGGGTGGTAAGTGTAGGCAGATGGGGCATGGCTGGAGGAGGGAGTCACTGGGAGCATGTCCTAGAAGGGTACTTCTTTCCTGTGCCCACTCCCATGTCTCTGTACTTCCTGATCTGCCATGAGTTGAGCTGCTTTCCTCTGCTGAAGCCTTCCCCCATGATGTTCTGCCTCACCTTGGACCTAGAGCCATGGAGTCATCATCTATGGACTTAGACCTCTGAAATCATGAGCCCCAAATAAACTCCTCCTCCTCAAATTGTTCTTGTTATGTATTTTGGTCACAGCCACATAACAGCTAACTAAAACACATTCAAGCAATTTGTGTATGTTTACAAATTTCTCGACTCTCTCTTCCACCTTGCTGGGTTTACATAAACCATTTTCTCTCTTTCATATGCTGAGTTGGAGAAGACTTCTGTGTCTGATCTTTTTTATTTGATTTCTCACCATCTCCCATCACTGTGTCAGTTCCCTGGTGAAACCTGGCCAAGACCTTCCCTTCCAAGGCCACTCGGTGCTCTCTTGCCTCTCTTCATAGGCAGCAAGCTCATCCAGATTCTCAGGGACAGTGTAAAGTAGAAATGTCCCCAATGTTTGCTTCTTGCAGCAATTCTGCTTCATAAAAAGACAAGTGCTCCTATGACTCCAGGTGATCCACCTTTAGCACTGTGAGCTCACTCACTGCTTATCTTTGATGGGAAATGAAAGAGAAGGACAAGATGTTTGGCTGTCTTCAAATGGTGGTTAAGGTGGTATACTGATCATCTACTGCTGCCTAGCAAATTACCCCCAAAACCCCATGCTTAAAACAACAAACTTGTATAATTCCATACTTTCTGGTTTAGGAGAGTGGTTTCAGCTCAGAGCCTCTCATGCAGTCACCTCAAGGGTGACACTCCCTGCATGGCCGTGCCCGCTGTGGATAACCACAGACTGTCCACTTTCATGTCCACTCACCTGGTTCCTTCTGCAGGCCTGTTCATACTTGGCAACTGGCTTCTCCAAGGGTGAACAATGCCAGAGAGAGCTCACGAGCACAGCGGGACACAGCTAGACCTTTTATAACCCAACCTTAAGCAGCCTCCTCTCCTGCACCAGCAGCACCAGCTGTCAGAAGCACATTCCAGAGGCCTGGGCGGCGCTCAGAGCGGGGAGGTGACCAGGGCGCTGTCAGCAGACCAGCGGCCGGAAGCTGCAGCAAAGCTGCCCACCAGGGACCCTCACATCATGGATTATGTTTCTGTGAAACATTTTCAGACACAGACAAAGAATAGCGGACGGCATTGAACCCTGCAGACATTTCACTTTTCTGTAATGGGTGTAGAAACTGGAAAAGAATTAGCAACAGGGTCAGGGGCTTCACCAGTGGGGCAGGGTGTTCCTGGCCTATTTCCCATTTGTTTTGTTTTGTTTTTCAACACAACTGACCGGAGTGGCAGGAGCACTGTCTTTTCTGAAATACACATGGCTGCCTCCCAGGAGCCCACCAGGCCCAGGCCGTGCTGCTCCGTCGGGCGCCAGAGCCTGGTGTGACTTAAGCTACAGGTGTTTGGCGTGTGCTGTGACGCAGGGCCCCTTCCCAGGCCTGCTGGGGCAGGAGCCGCCCCTTGCTCACCCCGGGTCCTCTCTGAACTTCCCACTTCTCACACCCTCGGTGAGCCTCTCAGCCCTCCCGCCCTACCTGCTGCCCTGTTAGCAGAAATTCCCCACAACTGTCCCTTCACGGTGTTGCGCTCTGCCCTCTGCCCTCAGTTCCATCAGGGACACGCTTTCCCCATTTCTCCCATTTTCATTAATTCTGAAGATTATTCGAGGTGAAGGGGAGGGTAGCAGCCTGGTGGCTGCCCTCGCTCTTACACCTCTTCTTTTCCCTACCATTCCTTCCTCGTTGTTTCTCACAGTATTGCATCTCCAAAAAAACTCAAAAGAACAGAGAGGAAGGAAAAGGAAGAAGCTGACTCCAAGAGGCAGGCCTGGACCTAGAGGAGGGCTATGGACAGCCGGGAAGCAGGGCCACACAGTAGTGGGGCACAGTCCGGCTGCCCACGGTCAGCTCCACCCCCTGACTGTAGTGTGACTTCAGGCAGAGTGTTTCCCTCCGCAGCTTCCTCACCTGCCAAGAGATGGCAGCAATAGCTGCTGCCTCCCAGCGTTGTCAAGAGGGGAAAACGCATTCATATTTGCAACACCTGAGAAGGGTGCCTGGCACGTGTCACCAAATATAGTTGGCATATGGCACAAACATTGCCAGCTACCCAGAAGTGCCCTGCTCAAGCAGGACTCCAAAGTGTTTGCCTCATGAAACTTACATGTTATTTTGTTTGGATGGTTGTATTAATGGAAAATACATGAGCCTCCAACTGAACCAGTTTGCCCTCGTGCCTTTGCAAGTTATGACCCAATAGAGAAAAAAAACCTTGGAAGAGTTGTCAATGAATTTCCTCATATCTAGTATCTGACTCCTGTGTTGTTTCCAACCTTTGCAAACACAAACGAAATGGAATTGGAGTCTCCTGTCTCCTTGCACGGAGAGCTGCTGTGAAGATCCACACCAGTGTCCCTCCACAAAGAGGTGCAGCAGGTCAATGAGAAAGCCCGCTCCACCGGAGAACAGTGAATGCATTGACACGGGTATCTTGGTTGTGATTGACATGTCCAAAATGTTATGAGAAGCTGGGTGTGGCGGTGCACACTCGTAATCCCAGCACTTTGGGAGGCTGAGGCAGGAGGATCGTGAGTTCAAAGCCAGCCTCAGCAATGGCGAGGCGAGCAACTCAGTGAGACCCTGTCTCCAAATAAAGCACAAAACAGGGCTGGGGATGTGGCTAAGTGGTCGAGTACCCCTCAGTTCAATCCCCAGTACCAAAAAAAAAATTTTTTAAATGTTATGAGAGGCTTGTTCAAAAAAAATTCAGAGGACTCTTCAGCCAAACTGAAAAGCTCTGACCACAGGGAGAAGTACCTATATCACTCCAGCAGGGAGTTAGAAGAGTTGCCATTTTAGTCTATTTTTCTTGCTATAATGAAATACTCAAGGCATGCTACTTTATAAATTTTTTCTAAAAAATATTTATTTTGGCTCATGGTCTAGAGATGAAAGGTTGAAAGATGTCACCTGGTGATGGCCTTCCTGCTAGCAGAGCCCCAAAGTGGCACAGAGCATCGCATGGCAAAAGACAGGAGCGCGCGGGCGCACCCGTGTGTGTGTGTGTGTGTGTGTGTGTGTGTGTGTGTGTGTGGTCACTCTCCCTCTTCTTACAAGGCCATCAAGATTCTGTCCTGGAGGTTGAACCTAATAACTCGAGGCCCAACCATGTTCCAGAAGCCCCACCTCCACACTTCACAGTTACAGTGTCTCCACCCTTTTAGTACCTCACCATGAGGGCTGAATTTCATCACGCCTGTGGGGGACAAGCCACACTAAACCACAGCAGCTACAAATAAGACCCTGGGAGCAGGAGAGAGAAGACTCGTGAAGGAAACGCTGAAGAACAAAGAACAAAGCCCCAATTTAACCCCGACCTGGAGAGGTCTAGTGGCCGGACTGGGAGGGCAGAGTGACCCAATGGGATTCACAGGAATGCTATGGGAACCGATGGGCAGAAGGAGCAACCCTCAGACTCTCCATGGGGAGTGGGAACATCGCAGGCTCAAAGAAGAAGTGGGTACAGAACTGTGCCTCGGTCACGTGTGTCCATTGGTACATGGACTGTACTTGTTCCTTACCTGAGGCCACACCGGGTCTGCATATTGGAGACTCTCCATTTCTTCCAGGCCAGGACTCTCCTTTGGCAACTAACTCTTACTGACGTTCGATCCTAACACGGGGATGACATGTGACTGGACCCCAACTGTGTCCACTTACTCATCAAGCTTAGTCATTTTGCTACAAAATTGCCCCAAACTGAAAGATAGGATACAGAAGAAGCTGCAGGCCCAGCTGCTGCAGAAGGCACACCACTGGGCTCTGGACAGCTACACCAAACTCCACACTGGCCTGACCCGGCTGGACACAAACCCATAGGACATAAACAATTCCCCAGAACCAGCATGCTCCTCCTTGAGGATCTGTGCTGCTAGGCCCCCTCCAAGACATTTGTAAACATAAAGACATGAGTTAATACAGTGTGTCACTGAAAATACGTGACTTATGGCACCTGATAATGACTGTTTAAAAATTAAACTAGAACGATGAAGCGACCTTTTCTTTGCTCAGGCAAAGATTCAGAGAAAGCCGAGATCTCTCTGCCATTGATTGCTTAAATATATTTTGCACCTTTCAAGGACAATTGCTGAAGGAGAAAATCAAATATATGATCTCCAAGAAGTGAAGGGGGAAGTCTTGCTACTGGGTCCCTTCCTCCTCAGGCAACAGTCCAGAGGCTAAGAAGGTTGGGTGGGTAAGCAGAGGTCACAGGAGCTAATCAAAAAAAAAAGAGGAAGAAATAGAGATTAGGAGATTTCATATTGAAATCTTAAATAAAGAAATTCATGTTGCCTTAAATATAATTTGTGTTAGTTACATTTCAATTCCTAATTTATACATAGCAGGGTTGATAAAGAATTACATTATAACAAAATTAGCCAGAATAATTAGCATAGTGTATGTGCCACTGATTAAACACCCAGCGGATAGCGTGGTAATTAAGATCAGAGAGTGCCGTATTCTGAGGCTTTGTCATCTTATTATCTGCCTAACAAGTGCTTCATCTTTACCTCCCTTCTGATTTGGAGTTTGATATCAGGCTCTTATAATGCTCATTTGATATCTTTAAATCACCTCTCTGGATTCAGATTATTTTCCCTGTGGTCACTACTCTCCTTCTCTTGTTGACAACAATGTGCTAAATTCCTTCTGAAATGTAAAGTATTTGAAAGGCACTTGCACTTGGAAATTCAAGCTCACAACTCTTTCAAATCCCTAATTCTTGGAGCTGGGGGCATAGCTCAGTGGTGGAGCACCTGCATGGCGTGTGTGAGACTCTGGGTTCCATTTTACCCCTACCACCAAAAACAAAAAGCAAACAAACAAAAACCCTAACACTTTGGGCAAAGAAAGAACCAGAGGCCAGTGGCTGTGCGCATGGTCAGACATCCGCTGAGGAAGAGTTCCCGTCTCTTTCCTGGATGGCATCCATTGCCTGTGGCTTCAGTGATTCCAAGGTCCCCATGGAATCCAGTGCTCAGAGTGCATGACTTAAAGATGGTCACCAGAGTGACCCTGGCTTTGCCCAGGCAAGCCTGGCCCAGGAGGCCGTGCTCTTCTCAGGGTCTGGGCAGGCTGGTTGCTGCAAACCCTCCACCTTCCTGAGACAGGAAGTTTCCATCAGCCAAGAATGGAGGGTTTGGGGATCTGCCTGATCCTCATCTCTGCCTGCATTTTCGCAGAGTCTCTTTAAACAGAAACGGAGACCTGTCCATGATTCAAAGGCAGAGTGAGTGCACAGCCTTCCCCAGGAATGCCTTCACCTCCAGGACACAGAACACAGCACGTAAGGACTGATGAGAGAAGCCGGCCACAGCCACTGCTGGGGCCGAGGTTGAGCGCCGCTGGGGGCCAGCCTTTCCTTCTTCCTCGTCCCCTCTGCCTTGCCCCTGCATCTCCTCTGGGATAGAACTACGTGTCCACATGTCCATATCCAAGGAAAGGAAAACCAAGGGAGGCAACAGTGCCTCCCAATCAGGAGAGCAAAGGACTTCCCAGACGCCCCACGCAGAGCACACCTGCTCTCGCTGGCCAGAACCTCATTGCGAGAGAGGCTGGAACCTGGAGTGGCCAGCAGTGGAGGTGGGGACTTAAAGGACCAGGAATAGCCCCAGGGGCTGAGTGAAGAAGAGGTGTGCACCAGCTTTCCAGAGAAGCAGAGCCAGCAGGATAAGAGAGAGCTTAAGGAACTGGTTCCCCAACTGTGGAGACTTGGCAGGTCTGGAGTCCACAGGGCAAGCAGCCTGCAGGAGCCCAGGGACGAGCTGCAGCTGGAGTCCAAGGCTGCGTGCTGGCATAGTGCCCCCTGCCCGGAGGTCAGCCTGTCCTATGTGGCCTTCAGCCAGTTGCAGGAGGCTCACCCACATGATACTCTACTCACAGTCCACTGAATTAAAGATTAATCTCATCCAAAAAAAACATCTTTGGGGCTGGGATTGTAGCCCAGTGGTAGGGCGTTGACCTAGCATGTGTGAGGCGCTGGGTTCAATCCTCAGCACCATGTTAAAAATAAATAAATAAAATAAAGGTATTATGTCCACCTACAACTTAAAAAAGAAATTTTTAAGTCTTCTCAGAAACATCCAGACTAAGTTGTGACTGTCTGCATAGTGTGGCTCAGACAAGTTAACACATAAAGTCAAGCACAGGGAGAGAAGAGAGAGGTAAGAAAGAGAAGGTGGCAAGACCAGGATCCAAGGTAGCCCATCAGAGGCCGCAACACACTTGGAGCTAGCAGGGAAACTACTGGAATTGCTATGTTTGTGCACAGACTGACATAGGGATACCCAGGAATCCTGGAGACAGAGGTCGCCCTGCATGGGTCGGGCACTGTCACTCTGAGCCCAGCTTATCAGCCTGGGGGTGGCAGAGGGGGCAGCTAATGTTAGGTTGCTTCCTGGGTCTCCTTTTCTATGCTTTTGTCCCCCTGAGACCAGACAGTCCATCTCTGAATTCAGAAACCCAAGGTTTCCTTGCTTTCTGTTCAGGTCAAGGCACGCTTGCTTCATGGTACCCACACTGTTCTTTGAGACGAAGTAGAGTGTGTAGAACAGAATATCAGAAAATGTTCCTTTCAACAGAGCAGAGGCGCCAGCCTCGTCTCAGAAGTTTCCAAAGTTTCAGGAAAGAGCCTCACTTTTGACAAAAGGAGACATTATTCAACAACGCTCACAAGAGCTTTCTTTCAAAATGCTGCCCCTTCCTCTCCCAGCACCCACAAACACGTCCACCACCCTCATCTCTAAAATTGCTCTTCCCTGCACCAAGGAAGACAACCTCACAGCTGCCCAGGCTGGTGGCGCTGGCTGTACCGGAGCCACAGAACCTCTGCTATTTATAGCTCTGCACCACTCAGTCCCTGGGCAGCTGCTAACTTTGGCCTGAGATTAGAGGAAGAGAAGGAGTCATCCACACACAAACGACATTACGATGTCCAGCTCTGATGACCCACCCGATTACCCTGTCAATTCAGATTTAGTGAGGAAATTAAAGGCTGCCCTAGACGCCAAGGATGAGGGGATGCTGCGGGTGCTGATCTGCACAGAGGTGGAGCCGGTGGACGCGGTGATCGAGCTGGCCAACGACGACTGGATGAAGGACCCCTGGGCTCAGCTGCCACCGGGCGCGCTGCTAGGTAACCAGAATGTGGGAAGGAAATCGGTAACTCCCGCGCCAGGGAGGGCCTTTCCTGGAGTAGAGGGGCAGACGGTGGGAAAGGGCAAAGGACGTGTGCTTGGATATCAGATTCCTACAGGTATAGATATCAACCTAAATAACGGCTGGAGCGAGGTCCTCCAGACAAATCGAGGAGGCAGAGGCAAGGGGAGGAGTTAAAGGCATGTGAGAAGGGACACATACTTCCAAACAATGACGCTTGGCCATGAGGATCAACAGCCAGCGCGGTGTCCATCCAAGGCTGGCTGGGCAGTGGCTGGGCAGATGGCCCTGCAGAAGCATTTTCTGTGCAAGGTCGCGGTGGCTTCTGTGCAAGGCTTTGGTTCTGACAGAACTTTCAGTGACGTCTTTGTTTCCCATCACACATGGGGGGGCTCCCCTCTTTCACACCCTCCTGTCTTTCCTTGCTGCTTGTCAGGGTCTGACACGGTGTAACATTTCGGTTGTAACAGCTTTCCCATAAACATAAACACACTGCGCACAGCCTGGTAGGCGTGTCACATGAGCAACACCACAGCACCCCACAAAATAAGTAGAAAGGAGAAATTCATCCTCGGTGCCCAGTCCCTGTGGCTGTTCTCAGGTCTCCGTGTTTTCCCACATTGGTCCGTTTGCAGGTGCAAACCTTGCCTCCTTACAACTGGCAGATTGTGCTCTTTCTTGAGATCTGAAAAACCTATTTTCCGTGCTGCTACCTGGGCTTCCGAATTTCAGCCACTTATTGTGTTAGTCGACTTTTGTTGCTGTGGCTGAAATATCGACAAGAACAACTTAGAGGAGGAAAAGTTTATTTTGGCTCACCCTTTCAAGGGTTCAATAACCGGTCAGCTGACACCATTGCTCTGGGCCCAGATGAGGCAGAATATCACGGCAGAAGGAGGAGGAAACCAGCTCAGCTCCTGACAGCCAGGGAGTAGGGAGAACAAGAGGCCAGGGACAAAATATAAACCTCAAAGGCACACCCCCAGAGACCTACTTCCTCCAATCCCACCCCACCTGCCCACAGTTCCCACTCAGTCCAATAGTTCTAACTCTTTCAAATTATTAATCCATAAAGTGGATTAATCCACTTATCAGGTTATGGTCCTCATGAACTAATCCTGAGCTTTGTGGGATACATCATATCCAAACCTGACACGTGCACAGGTGATTGATCATAAGACACTTAAGCCAAATGTCTATGGGAGGAGGGTATGGGTTTATATTTTTGTTCTGTAAGTAATGCTGTAATTAGCGTCTTCATTAGAATTCACTTGATTTTTTCATATGTGGAGTTTATCCTTAGGATACATTGCTAGGAGCCCATTACTGGAATGAGATATAAAATTTCCTTAAATTGTTTTCCCAAAGGACTTCTATTCCCTCTGACAGCGAGCTGTTCGCCACAACCTCTCCAACAGTGAGCACTGCGGTAGTGAGTCCTCACATTTAAACCGCCAGCTTGATCATTGTGTGTGCACAATTCCCCGAGGCCTGCTTGCCCATCCTTTCTTTCCTGGCCAGGACAAAGGACTTCGTCTTTCTTTGGAGGCCTCTTCACATGAGATGCGACCAGGTCTCTTTCAGTAGGACATCTGCACATAACGGGGATAACCCATGGTTGTGTTTGCTGAAGACGTTTTCCCTGGTCTGATTTACTTTTATTTTTATTATTTTTTAAATATTTTTTTTTAGTTGTAGATGGACACAATACCTTTATTTTATTTATTTTTTAATGTGGTTCTGAGGATCGAACCCAGTGCCTCAGGCGTGCCAGGCAAGCACTCTGCCACTGAGCCATAAGCCCAGCCCCTGATTTACTTTTAATTGTATTCTGCTGTTTTCTAGCTGGTACAATGTGCACCCCTCAATGCCAGTCCTGGCCTGTGGGACGTTGAAGGCTCCTCTCTGCTGCATAGTCAGAGTTCCAGGGGTACATGCATGAACATTCACACATGGCACATGTGCACACACATTCAGGCATGCATGTAACTCCCAGTGTGCGGCATTCAGGAGGAGCCCCAACACAGAGCATGCTCAGGATGGTGAGCCAGAAAACGGGGCTTTCAACAGGATGAAGAGAGTAGTCCAGGCTGGGGGTCTCCAGGGCCCATCCCCACCTCCACCCCCAAGGCAGCATTCTTCCTGGGCTGCCTCTGGTTGTGGGTTTAAGAAGCTGCATTAGGCTTTAGGGAGAAATTGTCCGTTTCTTCTTTACCTTGGTCTTACTGATATCTGCGGACCATGGGCCCAGGAGCCATGATCGCAAACTTGGTAATAGTGCATGTATCCAGGAGATGGCCCTGGGGACTGAAAGGGGGCGCCTTTCTGATCACAGCTGGTGATTTGACTAAGAGTGGTGAGCTCTGTCCAGACCCTGCCTGCCATGCCCTGTACCCACCCTTAAGGCTGATCTTTATGACCTGCATCAATCCACCCCTTGCACTTTGGTTCCTGTTGGGTGCAGCTTATAGGAGGTTCTGGAAGGAGGAGGAAGGGCAGGGTATTTGCACCTTGGGCCCTTCCCTGCCAGGTGGCTGCTGCCGTTGGGCAACACAGTCCTGCTGTGGACCCCTCCCCGCCAACCCCCTGGCAGCGCCCTCCTCCCTGCTGGCCCTTCAGGTGCAGGAATGGAGAGCCTCCCCCTGCGGCTCCTGCCACCTACTTGGCTTCCCTGGGGTCGTGCCACTCTTTCCTGCTGGGATTCCAACTAAAGCAAGAGCCGTCTCCACACAGCCTCCTTTGCAAACCTGTCGTAGCCACTGGAAGTCGGTGCATTTGGAATCCTCCTTTACGGTATCAGTGCTTTTCACGTTTCTATTTGCCCTGCAAAACTGCCATGGTCCCATCACTTTGCTGAATGCTTAAGCCAGTGAGATTCCTGTTGGGAAAGCCACATGCCCTTCCCCAGTGAATCCATCCGCTCGTGGACACGGCCGTACATATGGACCAGTCCCTGCGGGTGGCATGATTCCAGAGCACAGGGCTGTGGGAGGCTGAGGGTGTGTGTACCTTAGGCACTCGAAGTCATTTCTCTGCAGGATGAGTAGGCGTGTGGCCGGGCGTGTCTTGTCATTGGTGATTTCCCTGCGGAGAGAGCAGGCTGCACTTCTCCTGAGGGCAGAGGGAGCCACGTGGTCAGACTTGTGTGTGTGGCGTGCCACTCTGGCTAAACTGGGAAATTAGGGCTTGAAGGAGACAAAGAAGGGGTAGGAGGTGGGTCCAGGCGGAGGAGACTGAAGGCAGCTGCCCAGCTGCACCATGGCAAGGGTCTGGGCTCAGGCAGTGGGATGCACACAGATAAAGGGACAAAGATGGGGAAGAGCAGGTACACTCAGTGGGAAGGGCTTGGCGAGGGGCAGGAGGCACATGGAGGGATCTGTGATTCTGTCACATGTGAAGTCTGCTCTGTGTGTGACAGAGTGGAGAGTGGAGAACCCACATACGGTCAGCACAGGACACTCCCTCCCAGGAGCTGTGACCTAGATGATGTCATCACGGGCAGCTCATGGGGAGCGAGGGGAAGCAGCTCCTTAGAGTGAGGCTCTCAGAGTCAAGCTCAGGTTCTGCCACCAGCAAACTATATGACCTCAAGAAAGACACTTTCCCTCTCTGAGCCAGCTCCTCCACTTATTAATGAAGATATGAAGTTAGAGTGTGTTCCCCAAACAGAGGTCCTAAAGCTTCCTGAGAAAAGCTCCAGGGTGGAATGACCTGGGAAGGGCTCCTAGCTCATCCTACCCCTGGAGACTGGCGCACTGGTGGGACAAGGGCTCTGAGTGGTGTAAACACAAAGGGACTTATGGAATGCAGTCACACTTGCCCTGGTTTCTCATCTGATGCCAGCCTTGCTGAGGACCACAGAATGGGTGACCGCAGATGCTCCTTGCGATCTGCGGGCCTGGGTTGCGGAATCAGTCTTTTCCTTCTCCAGGCCTGAGCCAGCATCCCAAGGACTCACAGCCTAAAACAGGAGTGTGCTCCTCTGCTCTCAGGGAACACCTGAGTCCTTGCAGAACATTCCTGGAGGGGTAAGAGCCATTGTGTTCAGATGGACACGTGGGGACATGAGAATTTCTGGAATTTGTGGCAGGAGCCTTGAATGCAGCCAGCATCAGGAGTGGACACTGTAAAGAACTCAAGTTCTCAGGAGGAGGAACGTGAGGGTGAAGGACGGTGGCAGCAAGGACAGGACTAGGCCAGGAGGGCCACAGAGCCAGGACGCCCAGCCGTGGAGAAGGTCCCTGCCAAGGGTCATGGTGGCCAAAGCATTTGGAGGAAGAGAGAAGAGAGTTCCATTCCAGGACAATCTAAGTTGACAGAATTCTGGGTATCACTCAAAAGGAGACAATGTTGCAAAAATAGGAAAAAGGAACCATTGTCTGCTGGCTGACAGGTCGCACAGGGATCCTCCTGAACACGTGCTCTCATCCTGTGAATGTTTTATTTCCACTAAATTGAACAGAAGGAAAAAATCATTTATTTTGATGTGTCCTGCCCAAGACAGTGGAGGAAATGGCTTTTTCTGGAGAAGTCTTGCAGGTGCCCACGTGTCCTGTGGTGCGGGCAGAGGTCAAAGGAGTGGGAAATTCAGCCCTGCCGATGACCAGGCACATGTGCCTCCAGGGCGGGCTGGAGGCAGGAGAAAGGCCGTCAGTCAGGCTCCCCTTCACGGGACACCTCACCTGTGTCCTGGCAAAGACACCAGCTCTCCAGCACGGATGCACTTGGGATGCCCAGCAAGATGCCCCGAAGGGCATGGAAACTTCCGGTGTGCCCTCAGCCCACCCCAGTAAGAACCACTGTGATCCCTCCCGGCTCTGGATAGTCCCCACCTCGCTGAACCTGCTGTGAGGAGTCCGATGTTGCCAGCTCTGCATTCCTGCCGTGGAGACCCTTGACGCATGGATGGGGTCCAGCCAAGTGTAGCGGACCATGTATGTGAGAGAGAGAGAGACACAGGGCAGGGCTGAGGTCCCAGCTCACTCACAGTCAGCTTCCCCATCCCAACAGGAAACTCCAGTCAAAACTACAGTGCCTCTGCCCACCTTTGCCATCCCACCTTCCAGACCCCATTCAGGGGAGGTCACCCCCATTCACCCAGATGGCAGCCTCACCTCCTCCTTCTGCCAGAGGGTAATACACTTAGTCTGCATTTATTACTGAAATGCATGGCTGTCTTAGTCTATTTTCTGATGCTATCACAAAATACTTGAAGTTGGGTACTTTAAAAAGGAAAGATGTACCCCCAGTGGTAGTATATGCCTGTAATCTTAACTAGGGTTTGAAGTCTGGCTTATGCTGGGAGGATTGCATATTAAGGCTGGCTGGGCAACTTAGGTGAGACCTTAAAATAAAATACATTTTTTTAAAAAGAGATGGGGATGTAGCTCAGTGAGAGCATTTACCTAACATACACGAGGCCCTGGTTCGATCCCCAATACTGCGGAAAGAAACAAAGGAAAGGAAGAAAGGAAGAAAGAAAGGTTTATTTAGTTCACAGTTCCGGCAGCTGAACGCCTAAGACCAGGCAGCCCTTCAGTGGAGGCAGCAGGAGGAGAAAGGAAGCCAGAGACCCGGAGGGCTGGTCTTGCTCTTTTCATCACAACTTTTCTCAGAATTTCCGACTTGGGTCCCGGGAGGTCTGCACTCGCCCCTCTGAGAGCGTGCTGGTGACTTAGTCACCTCCCACTGGGCCACACTTGTGAAAGGCTCCACCAGCTCCCAGAGCACTGCCCTGCCCTAGGGAAGTGTGAGACCAAGCTTCCAGCCATGAGCCTTTGGAGGTCACTCAGACCATGTCCAGACCATGGCCCTGGCTTCTGTGTCTATCCCCGCTGATACTTCAAACTCAGACACAGCTCCTGGAGGGCGGGGCCTTGCCTAACTCTTGGTATCCAGAGCCTCACACGGGCTTCAGACTCAGCACTGTGGCTGCCACGGGCCCACTGAACTCCTCCACTGGTGTTCCTGGTGGGCACATCTGCATTTCCACAGACACACCTGGAATTCATTTTTCTGCCAAGGAATACTGGATTCTACTTCCTTGCAAAGCCACCTGACTACCACCTGATATTGGCAAGCATGGCGTTAATTGTCCTGGTACCTTTTCATCACCAGTCGGCCCACTTGGCACCAAAGAACACAGAGAGGGAGAAAGGACGGCGGGGGGAGGGTGGCAAGGCCCATCTTGGCCCCCATATGCATCAACCGCACAATTTGGTAACTGGTGTAATCAAACTACTTAAGGAACAACTGATTACTAATTGCTATTATTAAGGATGTCAGCGTCCTATGATTTTGCTGCTGATATATTATATACAAGTCAAGATGCTACTTGAATTCCTGATTGAAATAGAAAAATAGAGGCATTCTGTTGTGTTTGGGGTAATGGTATTTAAGCATCCAGAGGAAAGTTAAAGAAATACTAATTGGGTCTTTATTAAGAGATCTGTATAGGTGGAGGATGAGCCGGCCGATCCGCAATGGACACGTGCGCACACGTGAAGCTGGGCTGGTGTTTGGAATTACACATCTCGTCCACAGCTGAACGCTAGGCCGACACTGGGGCCGCATCCACCACCCGCAGTGGGCAGTCCTTCCCTGTGCACGGGGAGGGACAGCACCAGGACAAACAGCATGACGTCAGCTAAAGCCACACAGCTCCTGCCTCCGCTTCCAGAGTGATGAGGTGCGCATGCGCATGGACAGTGGTGTAATGGGAGGGGCGGAAGGCCGCCAGTGAGGTGAGCCAGGTGCCCACCCGTGCCCTACCCCTACCCGGGTGACCTTGAATGTGTCGGCCCACCTGTCCGAACCTTAATTTCCTCATTTAGGAAAAAAAAAAAAAAGAGGTTATTCTGGATCAACTCCAAGGGTCTATACAAATCGGACTAAGTCTGACTCGTGTCAGGGAGGTTAACAGCGCTCCTTCCTACCCCAGGCGCCTTCCCAGGAGTGGCTCAGCCTAACGGGGCCTGTGTAGGCCTTCCCCTGCCCTCATCGGAAGGATTCCCAGGCCAGTTTCAGGTCAGCTGGGCAGTGAAGCTATCAGATGGGAGGCAGGTAGAAAACTGGCTTCCAAGCTGTGTGTACAGACCAAGCACCCGTATCTCAGACCTGGAACCGTCTTACCTGCAGGCAAAGGGAAGAACTGACAACTCAGAGCAATTATGAGGAAAATGAGGCTCAGAGAAGCTGAGCTCCACACCTGAGGCCCCACAGCCAACGGGCAGCATAAATCCAGTGCACTCTCCGTGTTCCACGATGCCTACAGTTGCATCCTTACATCCTGCATTTTGCAGATGGGACCCTGGGGCTCACTTGTATTCACTTACTGGTGAATGGCCAGAGTATAACCCAGGTGTGTTTCTTGTCTTGTAGACAAGGCCTCTTGCTGCCTGCCCAGCCAGAGGCACTGTGCAGGAAAATGCATGAAAGAAATGTCCCCTGTGAAGCTCCTTTGAATTGAGAGTAGCACACACATGCACACACACATACACACACACATTCATGCACATGAACAGGAACACACATGCACACACAATATCAATAGCCTGGGGTCCTTGGGTTCAGCAAAAGTATTCAGGAAAAAAAAAAAAACCTGGATGGATGAGCCCCGTGCTCCTCTGGAGAATAAAAGCAGAAACTAGAAGCAGGAGGTCACCCACGACAGGCAAGCAAAGAGAAGCATCCGCCAACTCAGCTGCTCACCCGGCCAGAGAATGTGGGGGCAGGGAGACCCTGCTCGAAGCAAAATGAAATTAAACCTTTCTAAGCACTTATAAATCAGCACCTAATGACACTATCCCACCACCAGCCTGAGCATTGCTCTTATTACTTTGATTCACAAGCCAGGAAAAGATCCGGAATTATGCACAAATTATTGTCCCATCTTCTTAATTAACGCTGATTGCAAAATTCTTGCTAAAGTCCTTGCTAACAGACTCAATTATGCGCTGCCTGAATTGATTCACCCAGATCAAGTGGAATTTATTAGAAATACACTTTCCTACAATAACATCAGATTATCTTTGAATATAGTTAAATTATTTAGGAATAAAATGGCTGCAGCAGCAGCCCCTGCTTTAGATACAGGAAAATCTCTATTCCCACCTAAAATTAGAATATTTCTTTGCTTTCTACAAGACAGCCCCCCCCACCCCAGGCGCTTATTTTTCCCAGAAGCAGGTTGGATCACACTGTGATGGGATGAGATGCACGCCTTAGAGCTAATGGTCCAGCTTCAAAGGCATATGGGCAGGAAGGAAAACCCTACAGGGTCGCGTCTCTGCTCCCCCCAGTATGAACCGTCACTGCCTCTGGAACATGGTGAAATTGCAATTAGACTAAATCAGGATATTTTCAGAATCAAAATTGAGAAACAGGCTAATAAAGAAATAATGTATGCTGATGACATCCTTCTATTAGCATCACTCCCAAGCACACTGGAGAGTTTTGAAAGAACAAAAAGAAACCAGGATAATAGGGAAGAGGATGTTGTGCCTTCCAAAATGAAGGCAGCTGCCTGCCACGGAGGGCTTTGCTTCAGAAAGCAGCCCTCCCGGGGAACACGCTGCAAGTGGCAAGCACACTCCCTGGTCCCACCTACCTGCTTCGTTTCCTGTCACCTCCTGATACCAACTTCAGCACCCAGATGTTGAATGGGGACTAGGTTAGTCTTATTCACCATATCTGGGCACATAGTAGGTCTACAATAAACATTTACGGGCCAAGTAGCACAACTATTAGGAACAGCAGTCTCCCAGATCAGCCTTGCAAAGATGAGCATGCTCCACGAAGATGTGATGGACAGAAAGAAGCCAAAGAGAGGAAGTGGAGCAGCCTGGGGAGATGCGACAGGGGGACAGGAACAGGGCAGGGGATCTGCGCTGAGGGACTGCATCCTATAAGGATACAAACTTTAGACATGGTGGCTATGCTTATTTGCAAAGGCAGTGAGGAGCCATTCAGCAGAGAAATGAGATCATATAACTTGGAAAATAAAAAAGAAAACCATGCGACTCTTTGACATAGGTAGGAAGGACAGAGCAGAGAGACGGAAGCCGGGAGACACGGCCAGCTGTCTGCTCACACCCTCTCCAAGCCCCCTCCCTTGCTATGAGAATCCCTCTGGAAACCCAAAGAGCCTACCTGGAAAAAACGCATGTCCCTCCTTCCCTTGAAGCTGAGGTGTGTCTCATTCTTGTCAACAATGGGTTAACAGCCCATCAAAGATAACAGAAGTTAAAAAAAAAAAAAAAAAAAAAGAACTAGCAAATTTGAAAACCTATCAACAGAAAGTCCTCAGTCTGAAGAACAGAAACTAAAATGGCTGAAAATAAAAATGACCCAGGACTGTGGGATCATATAAAAGCTCTAATGTATTCAACTGGAGTAGAAGAAAGAAGAGAAAGAGAATGGATGGGGGAAAAAAATGATCAGAAAAATAACTATCAAGCTGTGCTAAAAATTTGGTGGTGGAAGACATAAATTTACAAGTTCAAGTTCAGCAGACCTGAAGCAGGGCAAGACTCAAGGCTCAATTACATGGTGAGTCTCCTTTGCCTCAAAAGTAAGGACCAGGTTTCATTGGAGTGGAGGAGGGAGAAGCGAGCACAGGAGGATGGAATGCCTGCTTGCAGTTTGGAGGCGCATGGCCCTCCACCCTGCCTGCAAGGGCACACCCCCCACCCCCAGCCTCACCAGGACCAGCTGCCTGCTTTTATGAATAAAGTTTTATTGGAACACAGGCACCTCCTGTGTTCACACAGCATCTCTGGCTGCTTTCATGTTGCTGCAGAGCTGATCCGTCACCACAGAAACCACACAGCCCATACAACATAAGACCTAAAATACTCATTCTCTGGTACTTTACAGAAAAAGTTTGATGACCTCTGTACAACAGCAGGCAGGTTCCATTTTGTGGCAGGACTTAGAGGACCTAACTTACACGTGCGTTCCCAATACTGGCGGGTTGCATCACTGCTCAGAGCCTGGTGGGAAGCAAGTGTAGCTCTGGGGGTGCTGGGCACTGAGGGGGACCGTGAGCACTGAGAAATGTTCATAGCAAATGGACATAGCAACTTGACATTCACAAGTGTGGACGTGTAATTGTGTGTCTTTTTTTCTTTTTTTAGTGATTAATTTTCATTGGATTTTGAAAGAGAATCAGTTGTAACAAATTAGGATTTAAAAAAAAAACAACAGCTCCCTGGCCCTTCACCTCTGGTGGTTGAGAAAAGGTCCAACCTGCGGGGACAATGCCATTGTTTCTGGCCCCTCCTCTGCTGCCTCCTGTCCTGGTGCCTGCTGACCACCCATCCTTCTAGGTGGATCAGGGGCCTCAGGGCCTCACGGTTGGATGCTGGGTGGAGTTTGACCCACAGGATGTTCTCTAGGATCAACACCTAGGAAGCCTGGTTGGCAGTAGGAGAAGGGGCTCTTGTGACACTGGCAGACCGTGCCTTGGCCAGCTGCAGGGACAGCTCTGGAGCTAACTGGCTTGACATAGTTTTCTCACACTGGGTCAAAATGGCAGGCTCTCCACCTGCACCTGGACCCGCCCACGTTGGGCAGAGTGCTCAGGTGAGGTGGCTCTCTGCCCATCCTTCCACCCTAAGGCACTAACAGCCGCAGTGACAAGTGTCCCCAACAGTGGGGTCTGTGTCCACCCAAGGTCCAGGCCTTGCCTCGCCTCAGCTCTGAACCTCAGGCCCACTGCCTTGCTGCTTTACTTCCTACCCAGGTCCCCTCTGCCTGAGCCCTCCACCTGGCTTCCAGATGGCCCCGTCATTAGTGATGCCTGTATCATTCTGCCCACAGCGGTAGCCTTCCGCTCCAGACAGCAGGTAAAGAGAAGGAAACAGATATGCCCAGAAGAACACACCATTCTCGTCCTGTTTCCCCTGGGCTCTGCTCGGGTGCTACCTGGAGGATGCTGTCCCAGCCATCTTCCCTGCCACTCAGGCGCCTCACCTAGTGCACCTCTGTGCAGTGACCATTCCACTCCATTTGCCGGGGAATGGTTGCCACGTCTCTCCTGCCAAATTTGACACTCCTCAATGGCAACGATCTCCATTGTCTCTTTGTGCTTCTAGTATCCAAAACATGCTCAGTATATGTAAATTCAATACGTATTTCCAAACTGAATAGAAATTTACCCTCCCAGTTGCAAATTATGGAAGCGTCAGCACCAATATACTCTCCCAAAATTCAAATTAAAAAGAAAAAACTTTCATAATTTTGTAGGCATAAAAACCCTTACATTTTAAATTAGAAAATGTAGTATTTTGTATGCTCAATATTCATTCATATTTTAATAATTTTCTCTGTTTTTCTGCTGGAGTTTAAAGTCCTAATTTTGTTGCCAATAAAAAAATAATTCCAACAAACTCTCAGTCCATCAGACAAAACTGACCTCAGTGGCCCTTTGCAGAGGGGCAAGGGGACCAAAAGAGACCCCAGGGAGCCCTCCCTGCTCAGCAGCAGGCTCAGAAAACTTCTAAGAGGGACACTGAGGATGATCAGCATAACAATCAGACAAACCAACTTCAAGAGAGAAGTATTTTGCTCCCTGTGTGAGATTCATAAAAAACAATCAGTGTGAACATGCAATTTGTCTCAAGAGGCAGAAGCTGCAATTTCATCATGTAATTAAATCCCCATGACAGTTGTAAAGAAACTTCGTCACCTTTATCAGGGAAAGCATCCATGATATGCTTTCCAGCAATGTCCCCAGAGTCTATAAATGTCCTTCCAGGGCTCTTTGCTGTGGGCTCTGCAGGCCAAGGATCTGGCTACACTCAGCTACAGTGGATGCTCAGTCATTCAAGGGCACCTTTATTTCTGAGCTTCCAAAAAAAAGCCCTCCTGGGCTGTCAATGCAAGCAGCACTTGACCTTTGGATAAGATCACATTAATAATGAGAAGTGACTTTGTTGTTTTGCATTCTCTCCACTGGGCTCAGTAGCAACATCAGGATAATAAGTTATGGAGGTGGTTTGCCTCCCCCGCCCCCATATTGTGTTCTTCCACATGATGGGAATGAGATTTCTTAATAATGTGAAATCAGTACAGACAATTTAAGTCATTATTAATAGATACACTTGATCTGAAGAAGTAAAATGTTGTAATGTTTTGTTAAATGAGGTGTGATGTGCTAACATTGTTATTCAGACAGGAGGTTAAGATATTTAACATGTTTGATATTAATGTCTATGTGACTAACTCTGGTGGATATGTCTTAGAAGTCATAAAAACAGAGCCCTATACACCTGCCTGGCTTCTTATTTTTAAAAATTTCAAACCAAAAAATAAAAAAAATTAACCCCTCAGGGAGGAGAGGTGAAGGAAGAGTAGCCTTTAGAAATTTCATAGGGAGATTAAGACCAAGGAAAGGGTGTGAAAGCGAACCACTGTCAGGTCTGTAGCCACCACGTTGTTGGGAGTAATGTCATTCCAGGCCCGGTGGGGTTCAGCACACCACGGTCTGCAGAAGCAATCGTCCAGGGAGGGTAAACTGACCCCACCAGTGTGTCCATGGGTGTGTGTAAGAGAGTGTGCATGGAATCTCACGTGGCCACAGATGCTGGCCTCCTCTATCCAGTTACGTGGACCCTTGACTCCAGGAGGAAGTCAGATATTTTCCAATGACCCAGGAAAGAGTCAGAACCTTGGCCCTTCCCCAAGAACATGAGAAAATGGCAGGGGTGTCCTGCTGCCTCCGAAACCCTCCCTCTTGACCAAAGGCATTGAAAGCTGGTGCATGGAGAAAGAAGCTGTCCCTGTGATCCAGCATCTAGCCAGCCTCACGTCCAGGCCCACGTCCAGGCCCAGCCAGACTATTCCACAGAGCACCAGCAGAGCTGATCCTCAGAACTGCGGGGGAAAACAGAACATCTGTCACCTCAATGACAGGAGGCCACAGTCCCAATGTTGCCAAGAAAATAATAATTACCTCTGAAACACTATCATTCCTGTATCCCATTAGAATTTCAAGGTAGATTTCACCTTTTTCATTTCATTTTATCCAGAGAGAAAAATCCCTCTTGTCCCTCCACACTACAAGACTGTCTTATGAAAAACTAGTTTTCGTGCCTCCTGTAGACAAAACATTATGCTTATTATTTAAATCTTAAGAATATTCTTTGCAAAAGTTTATTCAAAATCCAGGTACTACATGGCTAGACATTGAAAAAACTTAGTCTATTCATTCAGTCATCCAGACAAAAGCTGAGCATCCTCTCCTGCTTGGATTTTTGTCTTCCTTTCCCTAAATTCTTTCCACACTCTAAAATAAAGGGCCACAGAAACATGTGTTTGGTACCCTGCCATGGTCCACCCTACAGTGATCTTCCCCCATCAAAGAGGTACCACCAGGCAGTTTGAAGAACTAAAAACACTAAGTGTACTTACTGATTTAGAGAAGTTCATATTCGTCAGAATCTTTGTTTTTCAAAGAGGGCACTGTATTTGTCCAGGAGCAATTTCTCTGACCTGGAGTAGAAGCTGGAATCCTGCAGGGATTGAGAAAGGATGGAACCACACTGCAAAGGAAAGAGGGAGGATTTTAATAGTGGCATCAGAGAGCGAAGAAGCAGAGCCAGGTTGGAGAAAGGTGGGATGAGGCTGTGCAGACTGCGATCAACCCTCAGCCCACTCACAACGCTCATTTGTGCTGTTATCGGGCTGGCAGGCTGGCACACAACAAACTCACTGAGAAAAAACAAGAGCTAACGTGCACTAGCATGGGGGCAGCGCAGGGGGAACACAGTCCCCAGGAACACAGAGGTGGAGGGAAACACGGAAGCCAAGCCAGGGGCTCCAGGGAGGCCTCTCCTGTCTTCAAGCCAGGGCCTTGGTGACTGAGGGAACCCAAGCAGAGGGAACCCAGGTTCCTGGGAACCTGGCTGAGTTCCTCTGGCTGCACAGTCATGGTCTGCATGTTGTGAAACAGCTTCAGTGACTTTTTGCATTTACGCCATCTAAATGTGGGTGCAAACATCAGCTCGCCCGTAGCCCCAAACACTCTGAGCTTACACAGTAGAAAGAGAAACATCTAGAAAGAGCAACAGGAGAAGCCCCAACAATGAGTGGCAACAATGAGTAGCCTGGATTTTGACTCAGCCCTTTGCTGTGACCTGTTTCGATCTTTCAGAACCCTGACTGGGTCGTGCTCCATGCCACCTTTTTGATACCAAACTTGGCTTGTGTTCAGTGGAGCTGAAGCCAGGCTCCCCGGCTTCCTTTCAAAGCAGCAGTTCCCAGCCCCGCTACCCCGGTGGCAGCACCTGGAGAGTCTCCAGCAATCCTGAGCCCACGCCGAGCCCGACGCCACACCAGAGCCTCTCAGCTCGGGAGCCAGGCACCAGCAATTATTAAAGGTCACAGGTGATTCCGTCTCATAAGTGAAGTTTCAGCCACTGTTCGAGAGGCACTGTGTGTATTATTTCTCCAGTTTGAGTTTTTTAGCCAAATTTTCCCAAAGAAAGATGTTATGCGTTGGTTTTGACCAAGCTGAAGGACCAGGGTGATAAAAATGACATATAAAGAATGGCTTGACCAACAAGGTATGGACAGGCAGAACTAGGGGCAGGGAGCCAGAGGGGGCCCGACCAAGAGCACTGGGTCAGGAAACAGTGACACTTGAATGCCTAAAGGCTGTCACCAGCTGGCGAGAAAGAACAGTAACCAGCTCTTGTCTGCTGGGGTCCCCTGGCCATTGCTTCCTCCTGTGCGATCCTTGCTGTTGGAGGTATTGTCCTTACACCTCTGAATCTCCAAAACCTCATACCCTGAAACATAAAGAGTACCTCAATATTTATTGAACAAACACATGAATGAAAGGGTTTGTTTTCAGGTTTTCTGTTTAATAGTCAACAATGTGTCTATTCTTGTCTTAAAAAAAAAAAAAAAAAGACAGCTCTGTGCCAGGCCTGTGGAGTCACCCCATGCCCCACTTATGAAGGCAATACTGTCACCATGGGCTATTTTTAAAGCTCTCAGAAAGCACCAAGTCTGTTCCTGACTACTACTCCCTACCTACTGAAATCAAGCTTGGATATTTAGGGAGCTGTTGACAAAAACACATGGAAGCTAAATTTAGCCTAGAAGGCAATGTGGAAT
>PVHX01024686.1:12594-23689 GCA_004024805.1 Geosciurus inauris | reverse complement strand
TAGTAATTTGGGTTTTCTCCCTCCTCCTTTTCGTTAGGGTGGCTAAGGGTTTGTCAATTTTGTTTATTTTTTCAAAGAACCAGCTTTTTGTTTTGTCAATTTTTTGAATTGTTTCTTTTGTTTCAATTTCATTGATTTCAGCCCTGATTTTGATTATTTCCTGTTTTCTACTTCTTTGGGTGTTAATTTTTTCTTCCTTTTCTAAGGCTTTGAAATGAAGAGTCAATTCATTTATTTGTTGACTTTTACTTCTTCTAATGAATGAGTTTAGTGCTGTGAACTTTCCTCTTAGCACTGCCTTCATGGTATCCCAAAGATTTTGATAGGTTGTATCGGAGTTTTCATTTGCCTCTAAGAATTTTTTTATCTCTTCCTTGATGTCTTCTGTTATCCATGCATCATTTAATAGCATATTATTTAGTTTCCAGGTGAAGGAATAGTTACTACTTTTTAATCTGTCATTGATTTGTAATTTTATTCCATTGTGGTCAAATAGGATGCAGGGTAGAATCTCTATTTTTTTGTATTTGCTAAGACTGGCTTTGTGACATAACATATGACCTATTTTGGAAAAGGATTCATGTGCAGCTGAGAAGAAAATGTATTCACTCATTGATGGATGGAACACTCTATATATGTCTGTTAAGTCTAAATTATTGATAGTTTCATTGAGATCTATGGTTTCTTTATTAAGTTTTTGTTTGGAAGATCTGTCCAATGGTGAAAGAGCTGTGTTAAAGTCTCCAAGTATTATTGTGTTGTGTTCTATCTGATTCTTGTATTTGAGAAGGATTTGTTTGATATATGTAGAAGCTCCATTATTTGGGGCATAGATACTTACGATTGTTAACATGTATGTAACATACATACATTGTTGATGTATGATTCCCTTAAGAAGTATGAAATGACCTTCTTTATCTCTTTTCACCATCTTTGGTTTGAAGTCCACTTTATTTGATATGAGGATGGAAACTCCTGCTTGTTTGCGGGGTCCATGTGAGTGATATGTTTTTTCCCAGCCTTTTACTTTCAGTCTGTAGATGTCTTTTCCTGTGAGATGAGTCTCTTGAAGACAGCATATTGTTGGGTCTTTTTTTTTTAATCCAGTCTGTCAGTCTATGTCTTTTAATTGGTGCATTTAGGCCATTTACATTCAGGGTTATTATTGAAATATGATTTGTAATTCTGGTTATTTTGGTTTGTTTTTGGTTTTTACCTTGAGTTGTTTTCTCTTTTGAATGGTCTTTCCTCTAGTGTAGTTCCTCTCTTTGTAAATTTTCATTGTTGGTTATCATTTCCTCCTCATGGAATATTTTGCCAAGAGTGCTGTGTAGTGCAGGCTTTCTTGCTGTAAATTCTTTTAACTTTTGTTTATCATGGAAGGTTTTTATTTCATCATCAAATCTGAAAGTCAGTTTTGCTGGATATAGGATTCTTGGTTGGCATCCATTGTCTTTTAGGGCTTGGAATATGTTATTCCATGATCTCCTGGCTTTTAGTGTCTGGGTTGAAAAATCTGCTGAGATATGAATTGGTCTCCCCTCATATGTAATCTGGTTCCTCACTCGTGTGGCCTTTAAAATTCTATCCTTATTCTGCATGTTGGGCATTTTCATTATAATGTGCCTTAGTGTAGATCTGTTGAAATTTTGTACGTTTGGTGTCCTGTAAGCCTCTTGTATTTGATTTTCCATTTCATTTTTCATACTTGGGAAATTTTCTGATATTATTTCATTGAAGAGATTGTGCATTCCTTTGGTTTGAAATTCTGTGCCATCTTCTATCCCAGTAAATCTTAGATTTGGTCTTTTGATGCTGTCCCATATTTCTTGTATGTTCTGATCATGATTTTTTACCATCTTCACTGTATGGTCAAATTTATTTTCAAGATTGTATATCTTGTCTTCATTATCTGAGGTTCTGTCTTCCAGGTTATCTAGTCTGCTGGTGATGTTTTCTATTGAGTTTTTTATTTGGTTAATTGTTTCCTTCATTTCAAGAATTTCTGATTGGTTTTTTTTTCATGATCTCTAGCTCTTGAAGTAGTCTTTTGCTACTTGTAATTGCTCTCTTATCTCTTTGTTAGAATGATCTATGGTTGCCTTTATTTGCTCTCCTATTTCTTTGTTAGATTGATCAATTTTTGCCTGTAATCGTTCACTTATGTCATTCTTTAGTTCACCGATCATTTTAATTATGTACATTCTGGATTCTTTCTCTGACATTTCTTTCTTTTTTTAAAATATTTTTTAGTTGTATGCAATATGTTTTATTATTTATTTTTATGTGGTGCTGAGGATCGAACCCGGTGACTTACGCATGCGAGGCAAGCGCTCTACCACTGAGCCACCGCCCCAGCCCTCTCTGACATTTCATCAACTGTGCTGTCAATGGATTCTGTTACAGTGGTATCCAGGTTTATTTGGGGCACTTTCTTCCCTTGTTTTTTCATGTTGATTGTGTATCTTCCTTTCTTGAAACACCAATCTGAGGTATTGCGGCTTCTATCCTATAATCTTGTATTGACACTCCAGATTACCTGTGTCTCACCTTGGAGCTACTTCTGTTCTCTCAGTGTCCCCAGATGGGCACTGCTGTCACTAAAGTTGGTGGCAGAGGTATTGGACGTACCTTTAGAGGGCAGTGGGAGTGGCTTTGGCTGGGCTCCTGAGGTGGCCCCTGAGGGCTGTTTTGCCCCTCTCTTGCACTCCTGCTGGTGAACAGGAACTCTGGAGCAGAACTAGAGGCGGGCTCAGGTCTCACTTAGGCAGAGTCACAAGCTGGAGAGTCTGTGTGCGACCCTTACAGTGAGTGTGAGCTCCCCTGGGGCTAGAGGCTAGCAGGCTCTGGTCTGCCTTCAACTGGGCACCCTGGAATTCCCTAAGGGAGGTTTTGGGCCTTCTGCCTCGCCTGACCACAGGAACTCTGGAGCAGAACTGACAGGAGTCTGCCTTAGAGTAAAATAGTGATGAGGAAAAGAAGTTTAGCATACCAGTTTTAAAGACAGTGAATTTGATGCCAAGATGAAAAAAAAAAAAACTAAAAGGTTGATACCAATCCTAAAAAGAACCCTATGAGATAGGTAACCCTATGTTATTTCCTTTTTATTGATGGGGAGTGTTCCAGGAGTATAAATAACTTTTTTATAGATTGTGCTATCAGCAATTAGCAGGGACTGGATTATAATCTTTTGACTCCTAGTCCTGTGCATTTTGGGCTGCAAAGCTACCACAAAAGTGAGGTTAGTCAGCTGGGCGCGGTGGCACAAATCTGTAATCCCAGCACTCAGGGAAGCTGAGACAGGAGAATCACTAGTTCAAAGCCAGCCTTAGCAAAGGTGAGGCACTAAGCAACTCAGTGAGACCCTGTCTCTACATAAAACACAAAATAAGACTGGGGATGTGGCTCAGTGGTCGAGTGCTCCTGAGTTCAATCCCCAGTACCAAAAAAAAAAGAAGTGAGTTTAGGTGCTAGGGTCCCTTCATGTCATGTTTCTTAGGCATTACAGCCCTTAATGGGAGGCAGGCAAGTGATGGGGCTGGGGAGGCAGGGAGAACTCCTAGACTCCTGGATGCTGCCTGTGTGAGAAGCTGGTTATCGGAAAAAGAAACCGGACTTCATTGTGTGCCTGCATTGTGATTACGAAACTATGAATGGAACAAATCCATTAGTGTGGCTAATGCAGTGTGGTGAGGAAGGCCTTATTTCCTGCCACAGGGAGTATAGATCTTTAGTGGAGCTAGAGGGATGCTCTCTCTTTTTGAGTGAGTGGTTATGGGGGTTATCCAGCCGGGAAAAGCAGAGCTACTCTTTTACATATAGGAAGATCAGCATGTTAGTGCTGGGAAGTCTTCCAATTACAGATCAAACAATAATATTTCAAACCTGTTTTTAAAGAGAATGCACATAATAGAAAGAGCAGACTGGAAGAGCCTTTGGAGTGATATAGAGCTGAGGGCATTGATTATGATCTTAGGCAATTTTCTTATAAGTATCAGGCTCAATTTCTTACCTGAAAATGCAAATCATGGTTTTTACTTTGTGGGTTGTTAGGTATTACTAAGATTATGTAAGTAGAGCACCTGGCACACATCCTGCACACAGTAATCATTCAGTAAATAGTAACAGTGGGAGGAGGTTGGTTGGTTGTTGCTTTGGTTACTATTGCTGCTGTTTCATTCTTGCAGCTCTGTGCCAGGTATTTATCAAGTACTTCCATCATTACCGTGACTACTATTTTCATTGTTATCTTCCTTTATTACTCAAATCCTCTACTTACATGAGCAGCACATTGGTCATTTTCTTACCTAGTACTCAAAACAACCCTTAGAAAAAGGAAATCATAGTTGAGGTGATTATCCTCAATGTATTGATGAAAAGACTAAAAAGAACTTGTGATTGGTCAAAGTCAGTAAATGAGAGTCAAGCCTAAAGGTTTGGTTCATGGAGTTCAAGTCAAGTTCTTTTCCTGTTTTAGAAGTGCTGTCAGCTAGCCTGAAGGTCTGACTAGGTAGTGACATTTAGCCTGGATCATAGTTAGTAGCTCTATCATAGTTAGTAACTCTATATCATTGGAGTGATATAGAGCTGAGAACTCTTGGTGTCGTGCCACAGCCTCCCTGTTAGCCTCTACCTATCTCACTTCTCCCTTGCTGCTGCTTGCAGTGATCACTATGAGGTCCTTACTTATTTGGAAACCCTACTCCAAAGCAATTTTTTCTCACTTGAGGTAGGGAATGGAAGTGGCCAAAATGTTTTAAAGGATTATTTTTTTTCTCTTTTTTATTTTTAATGATTGACTAGATCATTTTTATTGAATCTTTTCTGTTTTTAAGGATTGACTACAGAGGACTACTTGACTTGAAGAAGTAATAGGGTTTGTTTCCCAGAAAAATTTGAATCATTCTTTCTTTAGATTTTTTGTTTCTTCTGGAAAGACAGTTTATTTCTATTAGATGCTCATGTTCTTGTCCACTAAGCAGGAAAAAGGGAAAACATCTCTAGGGAATGAATACTTAGCAGACAATTTAAAGCGTATTCCTATTGGATATAGTAACCTATTATTGACTTTTGTGGTTTGAAGACAAAGTACTTATCCACCCATTAGATTCTCTTTCCCTCTTTTCACATTCATTGAGTACCAACTCTGTGTGTTAAGCACACTGTTCTTTGGCACTGGGGATTCTGGGCTTTCAATCAAGTTCACAAACTTCTAGATACACACAGGCACATGTGTGCATGTACACACACACACAAACATACACACTTGTAACTAATCTTCATACAAGGTAGCATGTCATAAGTTCCAAAACAGAGGTATAATTATGATCATATGGGGCTTTAAAAAAGGGAAAAATGTAATTTGGTTTGAAAATGAGATTTTCTTTGGCCTGATAAAGAGCATGAGTATTTTTCAAATGTGTAGAATTGATGCAGGATATTTCAGATGGAGAGGAAATCCTGAACAAAGACAGGGAGAACATGGAGAGTATTAAGGAATACAGTGGGAGTAAGGTAGGGGTCAAATCATGGGAATTCTCAGTATTGGGCTAAGGAATAGTTCTAGGCAACCAGGAGCCATTTATGTTTTTGAACAGGGGAGTTATCCAGTGTATACTATGGGAAAAAATTAATCTCATTATATATGCAGGTAAAATTAAAATAACATAACTTATTGGGTTCTAATCCCTACATTGCTATTGAATAACTGTGTATGCAAGTCACATATCCTCTATGAATCACAATTTCCTCATCTTTTAAAGGGTTAGTGATACTTAACATACAGATATCTCTGAGGATTAAATAAAATAACAAATTTGAGAACACCTTACATAGTATAAGACAGAAAAAATGGATACAAAGTGCCTTGGGAATTGAAGTATATCTTATATTAGTATTATGTGGAAATTTGTTTTATTTATACAGACAGAAACACAACCAAGATCTTTTTCATGCATAAACATTATCGATCTCATTCCTCTTCTCTTTCTGCCCTATACCCCAGTACTAGGAATTGAACCCAGGGACACTCAATCAGTGAACTATATCCTTAGTTTTTAAAAAATTTTATTTTGAGGGGTAGGATTGTAGCTCAGTGGTAGAGCGCTTGCCTTGCATGTGTGAGGCCCTGGGTTCGATCCTCAGCACCACATACAGAGCAATGAAATAAAGACATTGTGTCCATCTACAACTAAAAAAAAATATTTTAAAAAATTTATTGGAAATAGGATCTTGCTAAATTGCTGGACCTGGCCTTGCATTTGTAATCCTCCTGCCTTAGCCTCCCAAATTGCTGAGATTATCAGCGTGTGCCACAGTGCCTAGCATCTTTCTTTTCTTTATTAATATGGTCAACTCTGATTTATCTTTACATATCAAATTCAAAAAGTAACCTCCCAACTTTGTGAAATTTCTGTACATCATCAGATTGAAAGAGTTCTTGCTCTATTTTGTGTTCCTGTAGCTCTTTGTTTGAACTTCTTTTATAGCATCCTTTTTATTTTGTGAGTTTAAAGTATTTTTCTACATTTATCGTTTAACTTTGATGTATAACAGAATGACATCTAGGGCTTAGTTTCTGATTCAGTGGGTTTGGAGTGGAGCTTGAAAATATTTATTTCCAGTGAGTTCCCTGATGATGTTGATGCTTCTCACTTGGGGACTTCAGTTTGAAAACCATTTGTCTAACTGATACATTATGAATTACTTGAGGGCTAAGACTATCTTATTCATCTTTGTTTTCTTAGTATTTAAGTTTTGATACTGAGTAAATGCTCAGTAAATGCTGAATGACTCTAATTGCACATCAAATATATTGGATTTTAGGTGGCCATAAAGCAGATGAATCTTCAGCAGCAGCCGAAGAAAGAACTGATTATCAATGAGATCCTGGTTATGAGGGAAAACAAGAACCCAAATATTGTGAACTACTTGGACAGGTATGAAGTGGTGGGTTCTGTCAAAGGAATGGAAACTTTGGGACCAATGGGTTAGAGGAGGGGGCAACACAAGCACTTTGAACTGCATCCATTTAAAGGTTTATTGTGCTGATGAGTTCTCGGAATTCAATCTCACATAATGCTTGATACCTCTGATTGTTGAAACTTTCTTCTGCGTGCAGCTGAACCCTGCCATCCTGTATTTTCTAACAATCGATCCTAGTACTTCTTGTTTTGCAACAGGGAAACCCCCTTCAGCTCATCTGCCTCCATCAGACATCTATCCTTTCTAAATCCCAGATCTTTCCTCATCCTGCTCACCCTTCTGAGTAACACCTGGTTTTTCTTCATTCTCTTAAAATGTGATGCTCAGTATGAAATGTTTCATTTAAGATCTGACCACTATAGAGAGAGTGGGACTCTTTCTAAACTTAACACAACTTGATTTCATTCTTGTTTTATTAGGAAGTCTCTTTCATTGTTGACTCCTAGTAAGTTTGTGGTCAGCTAAAAATTTCTATTTTTTTCTTAAATATAAGTGCGTTTAATTATTTTTATTCTGCAGTAGAACTTTTAAAGCTATCTCCATTAAATCCCATTTTTATTATTTCAGCCTATCATCCCAGCCTGACAAAATTTTGTTCTTCATTATAGTATGAGTGATTGTAGCTAACATTACTTTTACCAGGAACTTTCATGAATGGCACCTCATTGTAAGGTAGAATTTAGTCTTATTGTACAGATCAGGAAACAAGTTGACAGAAGTTAATAGCTGGTCTAAGACTAGTAAACCAGTAAATAGCAAACTAGGGTTTTAAATTGGAATATTCCTAGGACCAATATCCATGCTCTTTCTATCACATTTTCCTTTTTTCCATAACTGGGGGTAAAAATTAAACTTCTTGCCCAGGTTTTTAGAGACGTCATAGGTTGATACTAGACTAAGCCTTGAATGCTGATTTCTTTACTATCTGTGTTACATTGCCATCTACCTTTGGTTGGTGTGGCAGATTTTATAAGTATGCCTCCTTTCTTTTTCTTATCCTTATTTATCTCTATTTTTAGATACTTAATAAAGATATAAGTATACTTTCTTTTTCAGCATCTAAAACACTGGTAACTTTCAGTTTCTTTAAAGACAAGGAATTAAACTTGACCTTCTTTATACATGACATTGACAGCTATAGAAAATAAAGCCTTTTTCTTGGAGATGGTTATGTCTCTTTGATATGGGACCTAACTGGCTGTGAAGAATTCTCTGTAAGTTATTACTCAACTTCCTGTGTTAAGAAATTATACAGAGAATATGGCTTGGTCAAAATACTGAAAGCTCTAGGGTAATAGATTTTGTCTCAGAATAGGGAAAAATGAAAGTCGTTGTGTTAGTGCATGTTTCATTACCATAACAAAATCTAAAGGCAGACTAAAGGAAAGAGGTTGATGTTGGTACATGGTTTTGGAGGTGCCCAGTCTAAAGGCCTCATCTGATGATGACCGTCCTGAGAAAGCACAGGGTATCAGATGGCAAGAGATAGGGAAATATATGTCTACATGTCTGTTCTCTGTCTCTCTTGTTAGTACTAACCGGGTACAATCCTGCTTAGCTTCTGAGATCAGATGAAACTGAGTACATTTAGGGTGGAATGGCCATAGACTTTGTCCCTTATAAAGCCATCAAGATTCAGTGATGGGGTCTATACCCTAATGAGTTTATCTAAATCTAGTAACTTTCCAAAGGTCCCACCTCTAAACATCATAGTTGAATTAAGTTTCCACCCTTTTAATGTGATTAACATATGACTTTGGAGATTAAGCCCTTGTATGAGTTTAGGGGGACAAATCATGTTCAAACCATAATAGCTGTTGATAAGGATATGACCAGTGTTATAAAATAGTGAGCTTCTCATTAGTACAGACATATAAACAATAAAATTCAGTACCATGTTATTGGAGGAATTTGTGTTCTGGGAATGGATTAGAAGATTTATAGATTTATGTTTCATACCTTTACTGGTATTCCAGAGGTTTATACTGTGGAATCAGAAGTAAATGACACTCAGTCTTTGTCTTCAAACAGCACCTGATTTGGTAAAGGGAAAAAAACATCTCTATGTAAACATAGAAGAGCACACCCTTAACCCAAGCATTCAGTGAAGGTGTTATAAGTGAGGGTCTGTGGTTTTTGTGAGATGTTCCATAAAATATTTGGGACAAAATTTGTGATATTCTTCTCCAAATATGTGTGTTACCTTTGAAATGGGATTTTTTTTTTTTTTTTTTAGTTGTAGGTGGACAGAATATCTTTATTTTATTTTTATGTGGTGCTGAGAATCGAACCCAGTGCCTCACATGTGCTAGGCGAGCACACTACCACTGCACCATAACCCCAGCCCTGAAATGAGATTTTTTTTTTTTTAAATATTTTTTTAGGTGTTGGTGGACCTTTATTTTATTCATTTATTTATTTATATGTGGTGCTTAGAATCAAACCCAGTGCCTCACACGTGCTAGGCAAGTGCTCTACCACTAAGCTACAACTCCAGCCCCTGAAATGAGATTTTTGAAGGCACACTGACACAGTGTGTAGCCACAAAGTGAGACAACCTAAATGTGGTTTGCATGGTCTTAGCTTTGACAGACCATATATCAGACCCAGAAAAAGTGACTTTGTTTATCAGTGCTCAGATATAGTCACTTAGACCTTCATATTCTTCTCTCAATCAGTCTAAGCTGACAGTTGTCTTTTCAGTACGGGTGAGAGGCCATAAATGTGTGTTCTTCATCAGGGAATGAATAGGCTTATAGTAGTAGAGGACTTTTTACCCAGTCTTGATTTTTTTTCTTTTGGTTCATGTCTTAGACCATCTGGGATGTTATAATAAAATTCCAGAGACTAGGTAACTTATAAACTACACAAATTTATTCCTTAAAGTTCTGTAAACTGGGAAACCTAAGATCAGTGTGTCAACAGATTCACTGTCTGGTGAGGGCCTAAGGCTGGTTATAGATGGCACCTTCTTATTGTGTCCTTACATGGTGGAAAATGTGAGGCAACCCTTTGAGGCCTTTTATAAGGGCATTAATTCTTTCTGGGCCTTAAAAATGTATAAGACTTGGGCTGAGGATGTAACTTAGTGGCAGGGCCCTTGCCTAGCATGGGTGAAGCCCTAGATTGAATCCCCAGCACTGCCAAAAAAGGAAAAAGGAAAAGATTTTAAGACTTTTAATTACAAAGAATGCAGTCTCGTGGAGAGAATACTAGATTAGTAATCAAGAGATTAGGATTTTAGGGTTCAAATCCTACCCTTTTCTTGAGACCATTTTATCAAAGTCTTTCAACAATTTCCCCTCTGCCTGACAGTAGTCCCATTATCAGGAAGAAAAAAAAGATGACTTACTTCACAGCTCAAGCCAACCCAAGAAATGCTTTTCCAGCCTAGTTTCTTTGTCCAAGGCTAGCAGAAGAGTCTGAGTTGTTTTTATTTGTTCTATTCTATGGGTGAGAAAATATTGATTAGACAGGTTAAGTGACTATCATGTAGCAGGGCTGTGACCCAATCCCCAAGTGAAACTATCAGTTGTAACTCATGTCAGCCCATAATTTCTCCAGGAAGATGTCAATGAACTATAGCCTTGGTTAATCAGACTGGAATAGAATCATAGACACTGAAAGTGGAAGTCATTGGCAGCATAATGACTATGTGTACAACACTACTGCTTTTAAAGGAATTTTATTACCATTATTTCATTTAATAGTTACAGTTATCTTTTATCATACTCATGGATTTATTCAGTAAATATGGGCATGTGCTGTGTTGGACTCTGAGGATAGAGTCTTGGACAAGACCTAGTACTTAATCTCATGGACCTCAGGTCTAGTAGAATTCTTAGGGAGGTTTAGTCGTTCTCCCTAATGTTGGTAACATGGACTCCAGATCTCATCTTTTTCAAATGTTTGCACACTTCTTACTTGGATGTTTCTAGAGATGTGGAAATCATGCCAGTCCTTTTAATTTTAGTAGGTATTTCTTTGTGTTGTGCTCAAATATAACTTTATTATATCTTCAACCTAGTTTCCTTAGTTCTGCTTTTTGGGGCTTCATAGATCATGTATACTTTTTTTTTTTTTCCTCCAGGAGCATTCTTTTTTTTTTTTT
>PVHX01024686.1:0-12494 GCA_004024805.1 Geosciurus inauris | reverse complement strand
ACTCTTCATATGCTTAACCTTTGAAACCCAGTGCAGTGGCTCTTTGTGCTCTGACTGTTCCTTCTCACATTTTATTTCCACTTTTCCCCGAAGTAAAGAATCCTAAACTTTTCTAAAACTGAGTGAGATAGTGTCACTCTTCATATGCTTAACCTTTGAAACCCAGTGCAGTGGCTCTTTGTGCTCTGACTGTTCCTTCTCACATTTTATCTGTATTCCTACAGTTACCTTGTGGGAGATGAACTGTGGGTTGTCATGGAATACTTGGCTGGAGGCTCCTTAACAGATGTAGTGACAGAAACCTGTATGGATGAAGGCCAGATTGCAGCTGTGTGCCGTGAGGTAAGGACAAGGTCCAACCTTGAGCAAGAAATGACCCCCATATCTCTATCCATGGAAGTTACACACCTAGTGAGATTTCAGCCCTGGTTATAGAGAAGTAGAAGAAATTAGTGCTGACACTATTCATCATATCCACATAATATCTATAAAGTATCTATCATCATGAGTTTTTCTTTACAGATAACAATTTTTAGCCCATTGTAGAAAAATGAGAAAGTACCAGGAAATATATATTCAATCAGTTACTCAGAATTTCAGTCTTTAAAGATAACTACTGTAAACGCATCATAATATTTTTCTGTATTTCTTCTATATGGACATATATTTTAATCATAATTTTATTCTGCTTTATTTATGTGCCATGAAGGATATAAAGCAGGATACAAAGGTAGTGGCAGAGAAAGTACTATTTTATTATTTCCATATTTGTATTTATATATTGTAATTAGGCATAATGATGGGATTTGTTGTTACATATTTATACATGCACACAATACAAAAATATAATTTGGCCAATATCATTCCCCAGCAAGGAAAGTACTATTTTAGACAGCAGTCAGAGAAGGTTTCACCACAAATGTGAGTGAGCATCTGAATGATGTGTAGAAGCAAGCCAGCAAAAATCAAGGATAAAATACTTTTAGGCAAAACAAATAAAAAATAAAGCTTAAATATTCTCCTTTCTCCTCATTGCTATTAAATGTCTAGAGTTTGTAATTTGCTGATGTAGGAGGAAAAATAAAAAGCACTCCATAAGGCTTCCATGAGAAACAGTGTCCTCAGAAGATAGGCAAATCTTCACATTTCTATTACAGAAAGGAAATGAGGGAAATATTCAGAGATGTTGAGGATATTGGGTGTTTTGTTGTTTAGTGACTGGAACTTTCCAATGTTCAGTAATAGAAAAGTTAAGAAATTGGGGAAAGAGTAAAAGATTAACATTCAAAATGTTAGGAGTCTGAGTATAATGAGTGTGATAGATCTGATGGTGTAAGACCTGTAGGCACACAGATGAACTTACATAGATGTTTATTAAGTCAAGGTTAAGAAAAATAATGTGAAATCAATACTACCCTAGAAAATATGGTCATTTTGCATTAATAACTTTGGGCTATGGAATGCATACAAGTAGATTAACGGAATTTATATCAGGCTGAAATGTGTAAGAGTTCTTTCTTTGCTCTATCACTTAATGCAGTGTTTCTCAACCTTCCTATCTCCTCTTTCAGGAACCTTTTCAGATGCTCCCCCTGCCTCCATTATACATTCCTCTCATGAAAATGTAATACCATACATGTACTGTATAGTTGCATACATGTATAATTGCGTACACCCTCTGGAGTGTCACAAAACATTACAATATCTAAATTGTTTTCACTTCCACCCCCAGGAACTCAACTTCACTGATTGAAAATGCATACACGTGTGTACTTAGAGAAGTTATTTTATTTCAAATTATTTTATCTATAAAGTGGAAATTGCGGGCTGGGATTGTGGCTCAGTGGTAGAGCGCTTGCCTCGCATGCGTGAGGCACTGGGTTCAATCCTCAGCACCACATAAAAATAAATCAATAAAGATATTGTGTCCACCTACAACTAAAAAATATTTTTTAAAAAAAGTGGAAATTGCAAAACTAACATTATATATGAATCAGAAAACATTTGGAAAAAAGTTTAAATGTTACATAGATATGTGATATTACTCTCCTTAAAATCTAATACACATCATCACTCCCTTTTTTAATTATTTTAATTCATATCTCATATTATTCAACCATTTAAAGTATAAAATTCACTGGTTTTTAATATATTCATAGTTATGCAACTATCACCATAATGAATTTTAGATCATTTTTCTGTCTCCAAAAAAAACCAGGGGCTGGAGTTTTAGCTCAGTGGTAGAGCACTTGCCTAGCACATGAGAGGCACTGGGCTAGATCCTCAGTACCACATAAAATTAAGGTATTGTGTCCATCTGTAGCTAAAAAAAGAAAAGAAACTTGATACCCATTAACAGTGACTTCCCATATCCTGCACCCCAACTTTCCTAACCCTTTGCAACCACCAGTCTATTTTCTATCTCTGTTGTTTTCCTGGAAATTTCATTTAAATGGAATTCTATAATATGTGCTCTTTTGTGACTGGCTTCTTTCTCTCAACATATTGAGAAGGTTCATGCATGTTGTAGCATGTATCAGTACTTCATTCCCATCCCCAGGAACCAATTGCCAAATAATATTCCATTTTATATATCCATTCATAGATATTTGGATTATTTTCTCTCTTTTCTTCTTTTTCATTCTTTTTTTGCTAATGGGAAAAATGCTGCTATGAACATTCATACACTAGTTTTGTTTAGACATATGCTCTCATTCTCTTGGGTATTTATAAGTAGAATTGTTGGTCATATGGCAACTCTGTATACTTAACATTTTGAGGAACTGCCAAAATGTTTTCTAAATTGGCTGCATCATTTTATATTCCCACCAACAATGTATGAGGGTTCCAATTCAATTTCTCAAGATTATCTGCTAGCCCCTTTGAGGGGTACAAAGATGAGGGACACTTTACTACTGAGCTAAGTTTCTAAGGCTGTCCTTGGACTTGCAATCCTCCTGCCTCAGCTTCCCAAGTCACTGGGATTTTAGGTGTGCACCATTGCACCCAGCCTTGAAGGAACTCATTTTTGCTTAAGAAAATATAAGGTGAAAGGCAGTGTGGAATGTAAAAAGAATACTTATCTGGGACGTAGAAGAGTTGGTTCTAGATCTGGCTGTGCCTCTGATTTGGGGCAAGTCTTTTATTCATGGGGGCTTATTTCCTATATTTTAAAATGAAGAGGTTGGATTAGTTGATATTTTTCTCAAGTTTTCTGTATTATATATTCTTCTTTCTCCCTCTATTTACACTGCTTAAATAGTGTCTACAGGCTTTGGAGTTCCTGCATTCAAATCAGGTCATTCACAGAGACATCAAGAGTGACAATATTCTGTTGGGAATGGACGGCTCTGTCAAGCTAAGTAAGTAGGACTCTTAGGAATGATACTTCTTTCCCTCTGTGGCTCTGTCTCCTGTAGGATGGCAATCATATAATAAAGAGAGTCTTTATTGCCAGGTGCAGTGGCGCATGCCTGTAAACCCAGCACTTTGGGAGGCTGAGACAGGAGAATCACGAGTTCAAAGCCAGCCTCCGCAATGGCAAGGCACTAAGCAACTCATTGAGACCCTGTCTCTACATAAAACACAAAATCAGCCTGGGGATGTGGCTCAGTGGTTGAGTACTACTACTGAGTTCAATCCCTGGTACCAAAAAATAAAAAGAAAACTTTTATTATTTCATGGGAATTGTGGCTTCTTTATATTATTCATTATTATCATAGAGCATCTTTTCATTATTTTTTCATCCTTTTATACATTCAGAAAGGAAAAACAAATTGGTGAATGTCTACTCTGTGCTGGGTCCTTTGTTAGCACCAAGGGTACATTTTGCCAACCTTCAAGGAATTCTTAGTCTAGAACAAGAATGAATAATAAATAATCAGAAAAAAAGTTTTGTGTAATTTCATCATTCATTTATTTATTCAGCAAACTTTTACTGAATGTCTATTATCTGCTAGCCCCTTTGGGGGGTACAAAGATGAGTAAGAATGCATGGTCTGTACTCTCAAAGACCTCCTGATCTAAATGAATTTATAATTTCAATATAATGTGAAAAGAACTCCAGGCAGAACAGTTTGTTCAAATGTGTGAAGACAGTTATCTGGACAAAGAGGTTGTGTAACAGGTAGATGAGAAGTTTATGGAAGGACTGTTAGCAGCCTATGGCCTGGGGTATAGAGTGAGGAACTGATTTTTTAAAAGCAGGGCCATACCTAGTTGTAGGTAATTGGAGCTTATTTCAGGGACTTATGTTCAGTGGGTAAGGCCAGGATTTTATTGCTAGATTCTGGAGTATGGGAATGGTTTTCAAGAATGAAACAGAATTGGGCCAAGCAATTAGAGCCAAAATGGGCTGCTTTGATTTTAATGCCTATTCCTTCTAGTTTGAGGAAAAGATAGGAAACTAAAGATGATGTTCCTTATATTCTTCCTACTTCTCTTTAGGGGTGATCAGGGAATAGGCTAGGTGCTGGACATGAAGGTGGTAGTCGAGTGGCTCTGGTTTGATGAGACAAGGGGTTGCAGAGCTGGGTGGCAGAAAGAGCCTGACACACCTATGGGTAGGCACACGATTAGCACTTACTGAAGGAGTACCTAAATGTCTGACTTTCTTTAATTTTTTTTCTAGCTGATTTTGGATTCTGTGCACAGATAACCCCAGAGCAAAGCAAACGGAGCACTATGGTGGGAACACCATATTGGATGGCACCAGAGGTTGTGACACGGAAAGCCTATGGGCCCAAGGTTGACATTTGGTCCCTGGGCATCATGGCCATTGAAATGATTGAAGGGGAGCCTCCATACCTCAATGAAAACCCTCTGAGAGTAAGTGTTACCAATCATATTTCAAGGTATTTGGGCTGTTGTCTCTAGTGCCTGGGAATGGGACTTGGGCTATTCTCTCTCTATTACTTTAAACCTGAATATCTCTTTTTTGGATAAAAGTAGGTCCTGTTGAACTTAAACTCGGCTGGGGCTGAGTATATATCTCAGTGGTAGAGTAATTGTCTAGCATATTAAGGGCCCTGGGTTGATCCTCAGTACTGTAAATAAAAAATAAATAGTGTGTGTGTGTGTGTGTGTGTGTATACTGAAGAAAAGAATACTAAAAGCCATTCATTAATTTATTCAATGATTGAGTTTGTGTCACGTGGAAGAAATTATTCTAATGATAGAAAAACAAATTAATGCTTAGTAACTGATGATAAGTACTGTGAAGAAAAGCAGAGTGAGAGGTTAAGAGAGTAATGAGGAAGGAGGCAGAGATGTGCTGTTTTATTTAGAGTAGAGAGGAAATTCTCTCTTGTAGGTTATTTTAGCAGAAACCTGAAGGAAGTAAAGGAATAAGTCATGAGATTAATCTTAGACCAGGTCTTGATTTGAAAATGTGCTGTGGTATCCTGAAGACAACCAGGGAGGCCTGTGTCCTTGAAGTGAGTGAGAAAGTGTGTCAAGTGGTAGCCAAAGTCAGGGAACTAGTAGAGGAACCAGCAAAGTAGACTTTATAGGCCATTGTGAGAACTTGGCTTTTTATTCTGCAGAGTTCAGAAGTCATTGTAAAGTTTTAACACTTTTATGGGAAACAGACTGTGAAAGACTGTTGTAGTAGCTCAGACAAGAGTGGTGGTCTAGACATATTGGTAGGAGTATAAGTAAATAGTAGTCAGACTCAGGAAATGTCTTGAAGGAATAGCTGACAAGATGAATTCAATATTAGAGAGAAAGTGGAATCCCTAATCGCTATGAGGTATTAGGCCTAAATTGCTGAAAAATTAAATTGCCATATATTGAGATGATGAGGTACATGTTTAAGGAGGGTTATAAAGAGTGGCTTTTAGCTGGGCATGATGGTGCACATCTGTAATCCCAGCAACTTGGGAAGCTGAGGCAGGAAGATCACAGGTTTGAGTTCAGCCTCAGCAACTTAGTAAGACCCTAAGCAACTTAGTGAGAATGTCTCAAAATAAAAAATAAAAAGGGCTGGGATGTCGCTCAGTGACAAAGTGTCCCTGGGTCCCCAGTACCAAGACAGAGAGAGAGAGAGAGAGAGAGAGAGAGAGAGAGAGAGTTGGCATTGAATATCTTAATTAAGAATGTTCATTCAGTGAAATTATGGCATTTGCAGGTAGATGGAACTGGAGAATACTATGTTAAGCAAAATAAGCCAATCCCAAAGAACCAAAGGCTGAATGTTTTCTCTGATATGCGGATGCTAATTCACAGTGGTGGGGGAAGAGTAGTGGTATTTTGGACTAGACAGAGGGGAGTGAAGGGAGGGGAGGGAGCATAGGGGTAGGAATTATAGTAGAATGAATCCGACATTATTACCCTATGTGCATATATGATTACATGACCTATATAACTCTACATCATGTATAGTCAGACAAATGAGAAAATATACTCCAATTATGTATGATGTATCAAAATGTATTGTCATGTATAACAATAAAACAAATAAAAAACATTAAAAAATGTTCATTCAAGTGGAGATGCTAAGTATAGTTGGGCATAAGAGTGGAGTTCAAGAGTGAGAAGCCAGGACTATAAATATAAATATAAATTTATTTAAATGGGTATTTAAGGTCAAAAGTAGTTGAGATCATTCACTTAGGGGATGAGTGTAGTTAAAGAAAGAGGTTTGGGTACTGAACTCCAAGTTACTCTGGTGTTTCAGGAAATAGCAAAGTAGACCAAAAGTTGGCCTTCCTGGTATGAGAAATGAGAGAAATGTATCTGGTATGAGAAATGAGAGAAATGTATCTGGGAGGCAAGATAATGTTTCAAGGAAAATGGATTACTGTCTTAAATGTGACTGATAGGTTGAGTATGGTGAGATTGAGAAATGAACATTGGATTTGCCACGTAGAGGTTATTGATGACTTTGACAATCCATTGTCAATACAATGATGGGGATAAAAGCCTAATTAGAGTAAATCCCTGAGAGTAGGAGAGGAGGAAATTAAGATGGCACTTATAAAGTTTCTTTTTTCTCTTAAAGGCATTTTGCCATGAAGGGTAACAGAAATGAAACAATATCTTGAAGTGGAGTCAGGAAGGGATGGATTCAGAGATGATGCTTGTGTATCAATGGCAATGATCTCTTGGAGAGGAGAAAATTATTATATAAGAGAGAAATGACAGTGCAAGAATGATGTCCTTAATTAGATGAGAGGGGTTACATCAAAAGACATTAGATGAGATTGTAGGCGATCTATCATCCTAATAGAAGAGGAAAACAGCAATGAAGATGCAAAGTAGGTTGGTAATTTTGGTGGTCAAATCTGAAAATTATTCTGGTTGGTTTTATTTTCACATTTAATACAAACTCCTGTCAAGTGCAGGAATTCCCTATGCATTGCCACTGGTGGGTGGATATCTACCATTAACTACATGCTCATGTCACTCTTGGAAAGTGTTTCAGTGTTATCAAATTGAAACTAACATCTATAGTTTCTGTCCTTTGGTCCCAGCTTTGATCTCTGATTCCACATACAGTAAATCCTTTTCTGTTTTAGAAAATGGTCTTATAGATTTGAAGATGTTGACCAGTGGGGTGTAACTAAAATAAGACGAGGGTCAAATCAGAGGACATGCACTCATGAACATCAATCGTGATCCTACACACATAGCTTTCTTTCGGGACCTTATGTGTGAAAGGGGATTATCCTTCTTGTCCTGTCACCCAGAGTTATTGTGATTATTAAATGAAACAGTGCTATATAAATACTTTGTAAGTTAACGTGTTGAGTGCTTGTAAAGGTTTCCTACTACTGTTTTTCTTTCCCTCTCCCAGGAGATGCTTCATGTTAGGTGGTTGGGAAGGCAGCAGTGAAACAGTCTGCTGTTTAGCCAGATATTCCTTTTTATAGTCCTTTCCTATAAGAAGAAATTTGCTCTTGGATGACTGAGGTGTGCTAGTTATTGCAGGTAACTAGCCCTCTGCAATAGCTGCATCAAGAATAATTTCTGTTGGTTGCTTGGGGCAGATCTTAGCTCATCAGGTTGACCGAATAATGAACTCTTTACATTTTTAACCAAAAACCTTTAGGTCTGTAAACATACTTTGTAAATTTACAGATTTCTTTCCAAATGTATTTATTTTATTTTGAAAATACATGCAAAATGGTACTATTTGACAGATGAGGACGGAAGTTCAGTAGTACACACATAGTCACATAGGTTTTGAGTGTTAAATCTGATCCTTAAGTCATATTCTTTCCAGAATAGCACAGCTACTGCTTTGTATCCTAGATCACATAGCATTTAACCATATTTTTAGAGGGGGTATCTGGGGAGCCAAGAGAGTACTTCATTTGGAGCTCAAAGTGATTCTTCACTTTTGTTGCTAGGCCTTGTACCTCATTGCCACTAATGGGACTCCAGAGCTTCAAAACCCAGAGAAGCTGTCAGCTATCTTCCGGGACTTTTTGAACCGTTGTCTTGAGATGGATGTGGAAAAGAGAGGTTCAGCTAAAGAGCTATTGCAGGTAACTAGCCCTCTGCAAAGAATCACCTAACTCAAGGAATTATTGACAAAACGTTTTGAACTTTTTGAACTTCATTTTTGTCTGCAAGGTTTTGTTTATTATAGAACTAGGTTTTTCTCCTGCTAATTCCCATGCTCACCCTAGCCTTCATTCTTGGGTCTTTGCTTATGATATTCCCTTAACCTCCTCCTCAGCCTATTAAAATTGTACGCATCCTCCTAGCTCAGCTTCAAATCTACTTTATGATCTCCTATTGAACTTAACCTGTATCTTTCTTTAGCACTTCCTTCGTTTTGCTTGAATTAGTCTTGCAGAGTGTGAGTCTGTGTGAGAAGCAGCTCTCTGACTTGTTAAATCTTACACAATTAGATTTTACTGGAATAAGTTCAAAAGTATATCTTCAACAAAGGAATGTCAGTTTAGAGTATAGTTAGTGAATGCAACTTTTGGAATCTTCAGTTTCTTCATTGGAAACCCTCTCAGATGGTGACATTCTAGTTATTAGAGTAAGATTTTTCAAGGGTATAGGGAAACTCAGAGCTAGGTTTACCAAGCCTTTTATGAGAACTTCCACCTGTGTAATCCCGAGACTACAGTGTAATCACTTTCTATGGTGGCAAAAACTGCCTTTAGCAGGCCACATCATTTGTACTTAACATTTATGTTTCAAATATAATTTCTTATTTCTATTATCATTTTACTGTTTTGCCTACTGGTAATTTAATAGGAAGTATTACATGCAGCTTTATGATAGTGATTGATCTGAAAGCATGCACTGTCAGTTACTTTTGTATCATAAGGCCCAAGAGTGACTAAGCAGAGCAGGGCAGGACCTAGCATAATAATGTGTGTTAAAGTTAGTTATAAAGCTGGGCTCATGCCTATAATCCTGCCACTTGAGTAGCTGAGGAAGGAGGATTACAAGTTAGAGGCCAACCTGGGTAACTTGGATCCTGTCTTAAAATAAAATAAAGAGGGCTGGGGGTATAGCTCTGCAGTAGAGTGCTTGCCTACCATGCTTAATCTCTGAATTTCTTCTTGTACCTAGGACCTGACTGAGTAGGTACTCAAAGTGTTTATTGAATTGAATGGAATTGCTTTAAGTATTTTTAGCATCTCTTTATAATTGAGGCTACTGATTAAAGAGCATTGGCCACTATATATGAGATCTGGGTTCTGCCAAGTGCAAACCATTAGTCTTTAGGATCCTTTGGGACTACAAGACTCCTTATATCAAACGGTACAATATAGAGTCCCCTTTGCATTTCGTATGACTTGTGTTCTGGAAACTCTGGACATTGGGAAATACACAAATACTATGCTAAGCCCATGATTAGTGAAGATATTTTTAATTAGGTACCAAATTGTAGTTATTGAAAGCTTAGTGCCCTCTAGAGTTTTCTTCCTGATATAATAATCTAGCTAATAATAAATGCATTACTGGATCTTTACCACATTTTACCACTAGTAGTGTTTTATATTTATATTTTTTTAATATATAGTAATATATATTATAGTTGTAGGTCCTGCTATTCCCATTTTTTACAGGTGATGAAATGGAGGTTTAATAACTTTTCCATGATTATATAGTTGACAAGTGATAGATCTAGGATTTCGGTCTATGTCTGTTTGGCTCAAGTGTACATCCCCTTGGCAACTGCTCTTACAGACTCAAAGTGTGTCAGAACTGGAAGGTCTCACATAGGGCTTATCTAATTTACTTTGTTCAAAAAAGGAAACTGAGTTTTCCCAGTTGGATGTTGGACCACACTGCTCTCTAACCTCAGAGAAGAGCTGTAGAAATGTGATCTGAGAATACTCGTTTTTTAACTTGTTAGTATACATTGTAAGTATTCAAAAACAAGACTTTTAGACTCTTGAATCATGAAGTTTTCACATGCATTTCTTTTGTGAGAACACATGTATGAAAAGAAATACATAGGATGATATATTTTCATGATTTAGCCAAGGTCTTCTGTTCCTTTTTATAGTAATAATAATGTCTTCTCAGTACTTCTTTATACTTTATCTTTGTCCCTGTAGAATTTGAATCAATTTTCAGCAAAGAATGCTTGTATATGTCCATGTGTGTCTATACACATATACAGTATGACTAAGCAAGGGAATTAATAATAAGTGTGGCAATCAGATGTTCTAATTGAGTTAAACATCACATTAGGTTCTCAGTTTCCTTTGTAGCCAGGACAGAAATGAAATTCTTATGGTTCTTATATTTCCTATAATGGAAGAAACATTCCACATTCTCAAGACAAAATTTTCCCTACTAAATATAAAAAGAAATTAGATAAGAGGCTCTGAGTTACATAACAAACTGTTTTGCATTAACAGTTTCACTGAAAATGTAGATGCAGTTTTCATATGATGTTTTCCCCTAAATGTCCTATGTAAAAGCTGAGAGTATGGCCCAAAGCACAGCCCAGTAAAAATGACTTGAGAAAGGACCAAGCTGTTGAAATCCTCACTGAATTAGTTGCCTTACTGGATTCCAGGATAGAACATTTGAGCCAGGTATGATTGTTCCATGCCTGTAGTTCCAGCCACTTGGAAGGCTGCAGCCGGAGGATTCCTTGAGCCCAGGAGTTCAGGGCTACCCTGGTAATATAGTGATATCTTTATCTCTTTAAAACAAACAAACAAAAACCCTGCTGAGCATGGTGTTGCAAACCTATAATCCCAGATATTCAGGAGACTAAGGCAGGAGGATCACAAGTTCAAGGCCCGTCTTGACAACTTAGAGCCTGTCTTAAAATTTAAATAAATAAATAAATAGGGCTGGCGATGTACCCTAGTGGTAGAAGACTCCTGGTTTCAATCCCCAGCACAGGGTGGGAGGAGGCGGGTATTGCTTCTAAAATGAAATACTATGTTGTACCATCAGGTCATAATCAGTCAATACCTTTCCCAGGGATAATTATTATTCTGATTAGAACTATTGTTTAGTCTTATCTAATAAGAAATGAAATCATACAATATGAATTATCTTGCTGGGCATGGTGCCATGTACCTGTAACCCCAGCCACTCAGGAGGCTGAGGCAGGGGGATCACAAACTTGAGGTCAGCTTCAGCAACTTAGTGAGATCCTTAGCAACTTACCAAGACCTCATCTTAAAATAAAAAATAAAGAAGGCTGAGGATGTAGCACAGAGGTAAAATGCCTCTGAGTTCAATCCCTCATACCAAAAAGAAAAAGAAAAAACAGCTGTTTTGTATCTGTCCTCTTACTCAACATGTCTGTGAGATTCGTCTTATGGTCAGTTTATCAATTATTCATTCATTGTGTTGCTGTCTAATTTTCTGTATAGCATCATATGAATAATGATGCTATAATGATGCTCTTCATTCTTCCATTCTCTTGAACATTTGCTTTCTTCCTAGTTATTGGCTTTTGTAAGTAAAGCTTCTTTGAATATTCTTGCATGTGCCTTCTGGTGGTTACATAAACTCGCTTCTCTTGGGAATATACCTAGGATTGGAATTGCTAGAGTATAGGGTAGATGTATGTTTATCTGTAGGTAGTTACTCCCTGTTTTCCAGAGTGGTTATCTCATAAAGATAACCTTCAGGGCTGGGATTGTGGCTCAGAGGTAGAGCACTTGCCTTGCATGCGCGAGGCACTGGGTTCAATCCCCAGCACCACATAAAAATAAACAAATGAAATAAAGATATTGTGTCCATCTACAGCTAAAAGAAATATATATTTTTAAAAAGGGGCTGGGATTGTAGCTCAGTGGTAGAGCGCTTGCCTCGCATGCGTGAGGCCCTGGGTTTGATCCTCGGCACCACATACAAAGCAATAAAATAAAGACATTGCGTCCATCTACAACTAAAAAAATATTAAAAAAAAAAAAAAAAGATAACCTTCATTTGGGGATGATCTGAAGCTCTCCAGGCAGCACCTTGCATAAACATAGATGCCCTTATGTCTTGTAATAGTTACTAAGGAAGAACAGTAAATAGTAATGTGTTTTTTGCTATTTATCTCC
>PVHX01024685.1:0-23591 GCA_004024805.1 Geosciurus inauris | reverse complement strand
CAATTGTCACAAGTGAAAAAAAGAAAAAATATAGATTACAAAAAAAACTAGATTTGATGGTAAATAAGATTAGAGTTGCTTTCAAATTAAATTTGAAAAACTAGCTACATGGAAAAATTAGCTTCTTGGCTTTAGAGGCAATATTTGTGCAGTATATTTTTTAAAATTTTTCTTTAACAAGCTAGTTTTACTCAGGGTAACCTAAATTTACTCCATTAAAATTACTCTCAAAATGAACACACATGTATAGCTATAAAGCACTAATTTTGGGGGGGCAGTTCTAGGGATTGAACTCAGGGGCATTTGACCACTGAGCCACACTTCCAACCCTATTTTGTATTTTATTTACAGACAGGGTCTCACTGAGTTTCCTAGCACCTCGCTTTTGCTGAGGCTGGCTTTGAACTCACAATCCTCCTGCCTCAACTTCTAGAGCCACTGGGATTACAGGCATGTGCCACCACACCCCACTATGAAGCACTAATTTAGTTTAAAAAAAAAAACTACTACTCTCAGGGTTTGAGATGTATGTAGCTCAATGGTAGAGCACCAGCTTAGCATGTGGGAGCTACTAGGTTCAATCCTCAGAAGAAAAACAATCAAAAAATAAATCCCAGCAACTCAGAAGGCTGAGGTTTTCAAAAGCTATTCTAAAACACTTTTTAGTTTGTTTTTAAAAATTAAATTCATATTCAAAAGGTGTGCATTCTATTTTTTTAATTTCTGAATGCCAGGAAGCAAAAATAGAGTGAAAGGATAGATGATATATGTCACAAAGATCTTAAATACATAAAAAGATAAATAATCCAATGGGATAATGAGGAAAGATCATCAATTACCTGTTCAGACAAAAAGAAATATAGTTTTTAGAGATATAAAAGAGGTTCATGTCAGGCACAGTAGTGCATGCCTGTAATCCCAGAGGGTTGGTAGGCTGAGGCGGGAGGATCACAAGTTCAAAGTCAGCCTCAGCAACAGCAAGGTGCTAAGCAACTCAGTGAGACCCTGTCTCCAAATAAAATATAAAAAATAGGGCTGGAGATGTGGCTCAGTAGTCCAGTGTCCCTCAGTTCAATCCCCTGTAGCCCCCCCAAAAAAGGTTCATAGTTCAGAAAATAAAAATTAACACTGTTTCTATTTTTTTACAGATCAAATTGGCAAAAATCCCAAAGTTTACTAATTAAACTTTGCTTAAGAGGGAGAGGAGAAACAGGCAACCTCATATAAGATTAGAGACTATAGCATCAAGACATCAAGCATGTACCAAATATATATGTACTTTGACATACTTCCAAGAATTTATCCTAGAGAAAAATTCTCACTATCGTAAAATGACATGCATACCAAGTTAGTCTCTGCAACATGGATTACTATATAACTTAAATATCCATTAATGGAAGATTACTTCAATATATTACAATTCATCATATAATGACACAAAAAAAAAGATCCTTATATGCTACAAGAATAATCACCAAGATATACTACTAAGTGAAAAAAGTAGGATGCAGAATGGTTTACTTTGTGTTAAAAATACATACATGTCCTACAAGTCAACAATAAAAAAAACAAACAGCCTGATTAAAAAATGGAGGGAAAAAAAGGACTGGAATAGACATTCCTCCAAAGAATATACAAATGAGCAATAAGTACATGAAAAGATGTTCAACATTACTAATCATTAGGGAAATGCAGATCAAAACCCCACTAAGATACTACTTTGCACCCAAAAATAACCACCACAAAAATTAAAGAAATGAAAAAAAACCAGAAAACAAGTATTGGCAAGGATGTAGAAAAATTAGAATGTTTGTACAGTGCTGAGGGAATGTAAATGGTACAGTCGCTGTGGAAAACTGTGTGGAATTACTTTAAAAAATCAGACAGAACTATCACATAACCCCACAGTTCCACTTCTGGATGTACTTTGAAAAGTACTAAAAGCAGGGGCTCAAACAGATATTTGTACACCAATATTTATAGCAGCATTATTCATTCACAAATAGTCAAAAAGTAAAAAATAACTCAAATGCCAATCAACAGATGGACAGATAAACAAAAATGTGGCATGGATAAGTGAAATAAGCCACACACATAAACTACTATTTCACTTATACAAGGCACCTAGAGTAGTCAAACTCATAGAGACAAAAAAAGAAGATGGTTGCTAGGAGGTAGGAGAGGGGGAGATGAGCAGTTATTAAATGAGCAACAGTTTCAGTTTGGGAAGATGTGAAAATACTAGAGATGGACAGCAGTGATAGTTGTATAATAATGTAATATTAATGCTACTGACAAAAATGGCTAAAATAGTAATTTTATATTGTATGTATTTTATCACAATAAAACACACACACTTGCATGGACTATCTATCTCTAGAAGAATTAGAGAAACATAACAAAATTTGCTTTTAGAAAGGAGAACTGGATAGTGAGGAATTAGAGGTGAAGAAATTTACTTATCATGATATATTCTTTGTACCTTTAGAATTTTATTTCATGTACACCTATCTATCAAAACTTCAATTTTCAATTAATTTTACTAATTGATTTCTAAACACAGAGAAGGAAAATATACATAAGTAAAAGTGTATTATGGTCTATATTTTGAATAAGGCAAAATCAAAATGACACTAATTAGTGATAGTAAAAATCTACCCAATGTTTTTCAAGCAACTAGGTTTAATAAATTAATAAAGAAAATAGAAAGGAAAATTAAATGCTTTAAAACTTAAAAGATCAATAAAGATACATAAAAATAAGTAAAAATTTCTTATGAGGGTTTTATTAAGTACAATACAACACTGCTCACCAAGATTAAGTAGAGGAAAGAGGCTATTTAATTATTTACTTAAAGAATACACGAGGTACAGTGGCACAGGCCTGTAACTCCAGCATCCAAAGAGGCTGAGGCAAGAGGATGACAAGTTCAAGGCAACTTAGCAAGACCCTGTCACCAAAATAAAAAATAAAAAGGTCTGGGGATAAAGCTCAGTGGCAGAGCAGCCTGGTTCTAATCCCCAATACTGAAAAGAAAGAGAGAGAAAATATAATGTGGTATCATTATAATAGCTTATACTAGCTAATATTGTTCTGAGCTTTAAATCCCATGCAAATATGTTTCAAGCTAATATTGTTCTAAGAGCTTTAAAAAATGTCCACTGACAACAGTGATCCTCAGACAATTTGGCCTATTTGATTTCAGAACTTCTTTTATACGCTTAAAAATTATTGAGGACTTAAAGAGCTTTGATTTATGTGAATTATATGGATCTTTCTTTACCATGCTAGAATTTAAACCTTAAATTTAAAAAAATGTATTAATTAATTGTTTAGAAATAAATAAGTCCATCATATATTTATATAAGTAACATAATTTCTATGAAAAGAAATTACTTTCCATAGGAAAAAAATTTAATTAGAAGACTGGCATTGTTTTACATGTTTGCAAATCCCTTAATGCCTAGCATAAGAGAAGACAGCTGGAGTCTCCTATCTAGTTCTGTTCAGTCTGTTGTAGCATCACATCTTACATACACTCTGAAAAACTCTAATATACACTTGTGAAAAAATACAAGAATGAAATAGCTAAGACTGCCTTAGCTTTATGATGAAAATAGTTTTGACTTCACAGTTTCCTAAAAGGGTCTTAAGGACATTTGAGTGTCTCCAAACCACACTTTGAGAACCATTTACACTGTCAATCTTATGAGGCAAATGTAAAAGCTGAGGCACAAAGAAAATAAATAAATTACTACTGGTCACAGAGCTGGGCCTGGAACCCTGGGAGTCTAATTCCAGACCTCAGGGCCATTCCTCTCAGGTCTGAGGAAAGCACATAGACCCAATTTGTATGGCTTTACATAGTGGTAAGCAACCTACTGGTTGTGGGACAGTCACAATATCAGATGTCCCTCCTATTTAATGTGATAAAATTTCAAATTAAATCTTTCAATTATTTAAAATTTATTCTAATTACATATACATGACAGCAAAATGCATTTGTACGCAAATGTAGCACAACTTTTTACTTCTCTGGTTGTACACAATATAGAGTTACAGCATATGTGTAGTCATACATGAACCTAGGGCATTGTTGTCCATCACATTCCACCATCTTTCTTGCCCCCATGTCCCATCCCACTCTTCCCTGCCCTTTGACCAAAGTTAAATCTTTCGATTTTTGCTCAGCAGAGATAAGGAGAAAGGAGAGGAGCTGCCCTACAGGGCAAATAGCACTATAGCTTCTCCTGAGGAATAAAGCACAGGAGAGGGACAGCTGGACACCTCCAGACAACTCTCAAAAATCATCTCTCTTCCTATCCAATCCAAGCCATTCACATCTCCCCAACACTCTCACTCCATTCCAAGAGACTTCTTTACACAACTTGATCTTTACACAGAATATTGCCTTCAATCCTTAACTAAAAGGTTTTAAAAGAAGAATAAAAAGACCAGTTTTATCAGCTATTAAAACATTTTATAAATTGACAGCAGTTAATATAGTACTGAACTAGTATTAAGACTGAAAAGTAAAGCAATAGATGAGAATACAGCTCAAATTCAATTCAATCACACAAAACGTAACATTATAAAGTAGTTCTAACAATTCAAAAAGTAAATAAACTGTTTAGTAAATTGAAAATAAAAGTCTATTTAGACCCTCACTTTTAATTATATGCCAAAATAAATTCCAGACAGATTAACTGTTTTTACAAATACAAAAAAAGCCAAGCAAGGCTGAGAAAGGCAGGAGCCAACCCAGCTCATAATTGAATTTCCAGAGTCTCCCCTGGGGCTGGTATAGTCAACTTGGAAAATGCTACCCTGAACAGAAGAAATTAATTTGACTTCCAGCTTTGCGGCTAACCTACTATGAGATCTTGGGCAAATCTTTTTGTTTTTGTCCTTAATTTCCAATGTAGAAAGAGTGGATGATAATGATACCAGCAGCGTAAGAACATTTGTTATAAACTCTGAAGTGCCCTACAGATTATTCTAAGGAATGAAGATTAGAGAGCTGCATTCATTTATACTGCTACTCCTCAAATGTGCTTAGCATTGATATTTTTATGCTAAAAACAATGCCACTTTTCTTACTAGCCATCTTTATTTAATAAAGTAGACCACTTAAGTTATATGAACATATACTTTCCCTTAGGGCCTCAGTGAAGTTAATTTGGAATGGGGAAAAGACGTAGCCCATAAACATGTTTATTTTTTCCTGAATTGGCCCATTTACCAAAGAAGGCCTGGCTGGCATCACTGCTGAAGGGAGGTTGTCTTTGCTTCTGTCAGAAAGCCTAAGGATAGGAGAGAAGCCCACAAAGTACTTGAAGGAAAGGGTTGGGACAGTGGGCATTGTAGCACAGCAAAAGACCTGGAAGGAAGAAAAGCCCCGATGGACACCAAGCAAACTATGCAAACTATGTACTTTCTCTGTCTCCAAAGACTGGAGATGACAATCCTTATCACACAAGTAATGTTAAAATGAAGTAACGTACATGAAGCCCCATGCTCCCAACTATGGGTAGTTTGTTAGATAACACGCCACTAAGTAAATGCTTTCCTTCACTCTTTCCCTTTCTTGCCCATAAAGCTATACTTTCCCTGACTTCTCTAACAATACCTCTATCCCCTCAGGAGAGCCCTTCAGCTTCAACCAGAGGTCTGCAGTCAAGGCACTTTCCATTCATATAATTTAGCGGTGTGAATTTTTGGCAGGATTGCCAAGCTCTGTACCCCATCCAAAACTCTATCACCACCACCACCATCCCTTCACCCACTTATTTTCCCGCTAAAACATTCAGAGTAAGTGTCTGGTGCTTCATAGAGTGTCATTCCCATAGAATGCAATGTGACCAGAGCCACTTGGAGCTGTGCTGTGCTGCAGTCCATCTACCACGTTACCCTCACACATGCACGGCAATGACTGAGCCAAAGCTCACACAAGGCTTACTACAGTTAAGGTGCGGAAGAAACAAACAACCCCATTCTCCACGCTATCCACTGCAATAAGGCCCATAAACAGCTGGGCATAAAACAATACAAAGTGTTAGTATAGGGCTGAGGATGTAGCTCAGTGGTAGAGCACTTGCCTAGCATGTGTGACGACCTGGATCTGATTTCCAGCACCACAAACCATCATCATCATAAAGTAAAGTAATGCACTTATCAATCCTGTACCTTCAGGTATAAGAAGCTAATGAATGGGCTGGGGTTGTGGCTCAGTGATACAGCGCTTGCCTCACATGCGTGAGTCACTGGGTTCAATCCTCAGCACCACATACAAATAAATAAATAAAATAAAGATATTGCATTCATATACAACTAAAAAATATTTTTTAAAAAAGAAGCTAATGAATACATATAGTTACAACTTGTCATAAATAAAGCCTCATATTATTCATTCAGTTTAGATCAGATTTAAAAGTCTCCTGATTAGTACTAGAAGTGATGGCACTGACTGATAAGCATCAAAACTGTTCCTTCTAGTATCATTTTTAAATCACTTCCCACTGCTTTGCTGACCTCTATACTGGGTACTAAGTCTCGAGGTTGTGATCCCACCAAACAATCCCCATTTTGCCTGGCTTCCTGGAACAATGGTTTCATTGTCTTTCTTTGCTTTATGTGGCACAAATTCTACAATTTCTGTTAGACAGTATAGTGTCCTCTACCTTTTGCCTTTCTTTATCTCCTGTCCTCCACTCCAGGTCTACCAATATTCATGTCTTTCATTTAGTGTATGTGTGTATATATATGTTCTATTTTGGTTCTTTTGGCTATTTTACTTTGAAGTGTACCATCATGTAAGCATTATTACTCATTCTTTGTAATAATCCCTTTCATGGCTTGATAATACATATCTATGTATCTTTTAAAGCAAACTCTATTCATTTACTCAACAAAGATTTATTGAGTAACAACTATGTGCCAAGTATTAAAGCTATAGAATTCATCTCACTCAGAGTTTATATAATCTATAGATTGGAATAGACAATGAGAAATAGATCTATCTACTAGACTAAAGTAGTCCAGTCTATCCACTAGACTAAAGAATAAGAAACAGAATTTACCTGAAGCAATAGCTAGCAAAGACCTTTAACGGGGCACAAGAAAATAAATACTTTAAACAGCAATAATAAATCCAATGTACAATGTAAAAAGAAAAGATCCTTGTTTTATTTTATGAATTGTATCAGTAATTTAGAATTGGAACAACAAAAAATTTTCCAAACCTCACATCCACTGTATTATTCGATTCATGGTCAAACACTTCAAATGCCTCTTTGATTTTTCTGTGAAAGTCTGCTAGTGCTAACTCTGAAAAAGAATAAGTAAATAAAATTATTTTACTTTTTAAATTCAAAACAAAAATCTCAATAACTAGACTAAAAAAAGATTCTTGACTTTCTTTATGTATCATTTAGCATGTTTAACTTCTTCTGGAGTTGTCAAAGAATAGAACAGACTATTTTAAAAAATTCTGAGGAATAATGTAAAGGCTTTTTAATCTTAAATGCACAGTCATATGTATAAGTTTTTACATATGCATATACTCATGGGACCACCACCCATATGAAATTAGTAGATTATATTTAGATATCTTCCATCTCATGTAGTTTGGGTAGAATCCAGCCTGACAGGCTGAATAAATCCAATGCAACAAATACCACTATCTTATCAATGCTTTATTCTGTACTTGATGAGGGCTGAAGTTGGGGGGTGTAAAGCATTAAAAACCAACACTGCCTCATCATACAGCATTCAAACAAGTCTGGGACTAAGGCTAACTTATATGAAATAGTGATGTACCTACTATGTACTAGACACTACTCTCGCTGACAGAGTTATAGCCAGGAACAAAATAGACACACACACAAAGAAAACTTTGCCTGCATACAGAGATATTTTTATTAGGAAAGATACATAAGCTTGTACATATTTGATGAAATATTATATTAAGTCAAATGGTGCTTAAAAAATAGAGAAAAAATAACCAGAGAAGGGACATGAGGAGTGCTGAGATGGGGGAGGTGAGACTAGGGTGATATGGTGATTTGGGAAGGCTTGCCTCAGTGATAAGGTGAAATTTTGGGCAGACACTTGAAGCAGGGAAGAGAGCCAGTCTCGTGAATATCTCTAGGAAGAGATTTTGTGAAGAGAGAAAGTGCAGAATAGTAGAAAATAACATCAGAACAGCATGAGTCTGAGGGTGGGGAATGAATTCTCTAAGAACACTATAGCTACTTTAAAGATTTTGGCTTTTGCTGTGAATACAGTGAGAAACTACTGAAGCAGCAAAATGACCTAAAAGGCGTATACTCACTTCAGTCATTAAATTGAGATGGCACTAGAAAGCAACAAAGATGGACACAGAACTGTTAGGAGGCTATTCCAGTATTCTAGGTAAGAGACTAATAGTGGTTTGGACCAGTATGGTAGCAATGGAGATGGTAAGGATTCTGGATATATTTTAAAGAGCAAAGCCAGTAAGATTTGCTGATAGATTTAATATTAAGTACACAGAGAAAGAAAGAGGTGATGGCTGAACTCCAGAGTGTTCAGCTGAGTGAACCAATAAGGGAAAACATACAATCAAACCTCAAAATTTATCAAACAATAAGTATAAAAGAACACACAGGAGAGAGGGATTAAAGATGAGTTCAGATAATTATTTTAATGATAAATATAATACCACCAAATAGAAAATCAGTCATGCCTTCTACTGTTTTATTTCTCTACTCCTGTCTCCCACTTCAGGAGTAAGCAACAGGAAGAAATAATCATTTAAGATTTAAAGAAAAAAATGGACAATTTTTTAAAGTCATTCCATTCTCTTCATTCTAACATAACCATTACTCATTTTGCTGTATTCTCCTCTAATCTTTTTTCATAAACATACTTTTATACATAGCATTTAATAACTAACCATTCATTCATTCAAGTATTTACAGAATAAGCACTATATACCACGGTCTGTATCATCTGCTTTATATACATTTACAACCACAGAAGTAAGCATGTCATTCCTAGGAAAAAAAAGAAACCAAAGCTGAGAAAGGTTAAGCAACTTACCCAAGATTGTACAGTTATTAAGTGTCAGAGCTGGACTGAACCCCAAACTTTCTCACTTGAATAATCCTGCTCTTCCCCCAACCCTACTCCAACACGAATGAGACTGTTATTATTCATAGTACAAAAACTGTTACCCTACTTACTTAACTCAAATGCTATATTTTTCCAAGTTGCAACATAATCTACATAACCTTCCATTTTTAACAGAATGTACCACAACTTTATATAATTAATATATTTTTATTATAAATAACCTAATGGTGAAAAACTTGCTAATTTAAAAAATGTAAATGTAAAATGAATGTTAGCTCATTCTTTAAATTTACACATCTTTGATGACAAGCAAGTCTGAATAATGACCCATATTGTTTGCTTACCACTGTTTTCTGTTATGTGTCTGCTCATATTCTCTGCTCAACCTTACTAGGATCTTCAATTGTTTCTTAACAATTTGAGCTCTTAGAAAAATAAAGATGTAATCCTATGTCAAAATTACTGCAAACAATTTCCAATGTCAGTTGTTTGCATTTATTTTCCTAAAATGAAAATAACTTCATTTCCTTTCTGATAATCAAAATCATAGATGATTACTGCAGGGGAGAAAAAGGATATGAGAGAATTAAGATTAAGCAAAAATTTTAAACCTCTTCCACGCAGAATTAACCACTCTTAATGTTGTTCTCTAATCTTTCATTCAAAAATGAGTTGTGAGTATCCTTCATTCTCAAAAAAAATCAATTATGTCATCATTTCTATCACACTATCATTTCTTGGTATTTAATTAGAGAACTTTATCAAAATTTATTTAACTAATGCCCTAATTGTAGAAGTTTAGGTTGTTTCCAGTTTTTCATTATAATCAATTATTTAGTTGATTGCCCGAACAAGCTTGCCCGATTCATCTTTGTACATTTGTCTTATCTCACCAAAATTCTGAGTGGAATATGGTGGACATTTTTGAAGAGTGTTGGTAAGGTCCTTATTAATCATAATAATATCTTGGAGGAAATCTCGCTGGTTATAACACTGCAAAAAGCTGATGTTTGCTTCTTTTGGAGGGGAAGGGGCACCCGGGATTGAACTTAGGGGCATCTGACCACTGAGCCACATCCCCAAACCTGTTTTGTATTTTATTTAGAGACAAGGTCTCACTGAGCTGCTTAGGGCCTCACTAAATTGCTGAGGCTGGCTTTGAACTCGGGATCCTCCTGTCTCAGTCTCCTGAGCCACTGGTATTACAGGCATATGCCACTGCCCCCAGATAATGTTTGCTTTAAGATTTTTTTTTCTTTTTGGTACTGGGGATTGAATCTAGGACCTCGTGCATACTCGCAAGCATTCTATTACTGAGCTGCACCCCCAGCACGAAGATCATTTTATAATTTTTAAACTTTTTTGCAGTACTGGGGATCCAACCAAGGCCCTCAAACATGCTAGGCAAAGACACTACCACTAAGCCACACCTCAACCCCCTAAAATCATGTGTAGTTAAAGTGCATTATCTTTTATTTTTTGGTAGTCACATATGTTGAGACTTTTTTGCATCTTTTAAAATTTAGCTACTTATTCTTTCAAAAGATGGAGAGGGAGAGGATAGAATCACCCTTTTTCTTGAGATTTGGTAAATACTCAAATTCCATATTCTACAATTTAAAAACATATTTACTCTTTAATCCATCTGAAATTTATTTGGACATGATTCAAAAGTGAAATATTAACTTCTAATTTACTAAGCACTTATTTTCCTTCTACTTTATTATGTATTGTGATCTTTTATAATTGATTGAGACTACTTTCCTTTTTTATTTTCTAGATATTGAACCTTTATTTTTTATTCATGTATTTATATGCGATGCTGAGAATCAAACCCAGTGCCTCACACATGCTAGGCAAGCACTCTACCACTGAACTACAACTCCAGCCCAAGACTACTTTCTACTGATTGCATATTCTATTGATTCAATTCTGATTTGCATTTTTATCACTACTGTACTATTATAATTATTGCCATTATATTAGTCCCTCTTTTTGGGAATGTTCACTAATATTCTCACCATTTTGCTCTTCCAAATGAAATTTAGAAATCCAAATAAAATTTTAAAATTCAAAGTAAAATACCATTGAGAGTTTTATTGCTTTTGCAATCAATCTATACACTGAAAAATAATTAACATTTTAAAATATTAGTTTTCACATCTAAGAGCTAGGATTAGTTATAGATCCCTTCTTAGGTATCTAAATTAAATGATACCCATTATAGGTTTCCCCATTTAAGTTACATACAATTCTCCAAGATTATGCCTATTTTATGGGTTTTATATATACTATGATATTTATCTTTTTTAACTCCTGTAATTTCTGATGTTTGAGGTAAATGTTGTTTTTAGTTTTGCTATTGACCCACTTCCTGAAACCTTTTATTAATTAGAATCCTTCTTCAGTTGATTATACTGTATTTTCTGAAAATATATTTTGTATTACCTTCTTATCCTCTTTTTCTCTTTCATGATTTATGGCATAGGGCAGATGCTAAGCATATGTTTCACCTACCACTGAACTATAACCCCAGCTACACAGGAAATTCTGGGGTACCAGTTGAAAATAAAAACTTGGTACATTGCAGTTTCTATTTTTAAGAACTCAAATCTGCATTAAGGTACATATTTTATATTTTCTGAATATTTCATGTCATCTTATCAAGAACTACCAAACTAACATTAATGCATAGTGATAACAATTCTTTAATAGACTACAACACTGGTCTTTCACCAATAAATGTAATGCTGACCTTCACTCTGAAATAGCTAAAACTGTGAATTTAAGGTAGTATCCTTCCCTTTCTATTATATTAAGAACAGACACTAACTTATAACAACCTCTTAAAGTAAGTTCTTTTTAACACTTGTTCCTCAAGGCGCTCCTCAATAAAAGGCTTCAGTGATCAAAAAATCTCTAGGAAACTCTAAATATAATGTTTGTGTATTATTTATTTATACATACAGTTTTATGCAGAGATTCATAGTACATATTAGTATATTAAAGGCTTTCAGATATTCTATAGTTTAAAAAAATTGTTAACTTTAACACATTTTCTGAAGATAGTTAACAACAGAACCCCTTCTTTTCAATTATCATCTATCAGGAATAATCAACGCCTTAAAATCTAGGACTCACAAATCCTCACCCATGGGACACTGGTATAAAGTGAATGGCTCACAGGGGCACTCAAAATATAGATCTTCTTGTCTTTCAATGTGACCAGATAAAAGCAGTCTATTCTAGAGCTTCTCAGGAGGCCCAAAGCTTCTGCTCAGGATCCAATGGTATGCCCCTTGGTCTGTGCAGGTGGTAAGCACAACAAATGCCATTGGGCACCAACTGCTACACATCACCAACAGTATGATCTACCACATGTTCTTCTACGTTGGAAAGTCAGATATAGAACCTATCGTTACCCACTGCGGATGGACTAGGAACTCAGATAGCTACTAAAAAAGTTCATGTTTCAGAAGCCCAAGGATTACTGTGTTCATCCCAATGCAGTTGGTATTGAGGGAGCTCATGGCTCATGAAAACAGTTCCAGATACTCTTTTGCACATGTATCAGTTACTCCTGTCCTCTGTTCCACATCTCTAACAAAATATATGCATATATAAATTAAATCTTCATCATTAATTTAAAATTGATAAAGTTCAACTTGATTTAAAAATCATTTGTATGATCAGAAAATTTTGTCATATTTGTCAATTAAAAGATGAATTTTTAGATTACACAGGTGTAATTTCAACTGCTACAAATTTTTTAATGGTTGTGAAAAAATGCTTTAACATTTCTGTGTGAACGAAGTTTCTCATTGGTATAAAACTGTCAAAAATTGAGGGACTCACATTAAAAATGTTTAGTAAGAACCGAATATAACCATTTCAAGTACAAAATCAGATACTAAAAAAGAATATTTTAGAAAGCTCAAGTTTAAAATATGGCAAGCACACACCTGTAATCTCGCAGCTGGGGAGGCTAAGGCAGGAAGATCAAGAGAAAGCCAGCCACAGCAACTTAGTGAGGCCCTGAGCAACTTAGTAAGATCTTATATCTAAATAAAATATAAAAGGGGCTGGGGATGTAGCTCAATGGTTAAGCACTCCTGGGTTCAATCCTAGGAACCTTGACCACTGAGCCACATCCCCATCCCTATTTTGCGCTTTATTTAGAGACAGGGTTTCACTGAGTTGCTTTAGTGCCTCACCGTTGCTGAGGCTGGCTTTGAACTCGCAATTCGCCTATCTCAGCCTCCCAAAGTGCTGGGATTACAGGCGTGCGCCATCGCGCCCAGCTAAAAAAAAATTTTTTTAAATATATTTAGAACTTTTTAAGAAATCCCTTGACTGGATAAAGAAACTCTGGTACATATACATGATGGAATATTATTCAGCATTAAAAGAAAATAAAATTATGGCATTTTTAGGTAAGTGGATTGAGCTAGAGAATATTATGCTAAGCGAAGTAAGCCAATCCCCAAAAAAACAAAGGCCAAATGTTCTCTCTGATAAGTGGATGCTGATCCATAATGGGAGGTGGGGACATGGGAAGAATGGAGGAACTTTGGTCAAAGGGGAGGGAGGGAAGGGGTGGCAACATGGGGGCAGTAAAGATGGTGGAATGAGATGGGCATCAATGCACTAGGTACAGGTATGACTGCACATATGGTGTGACTATATTGTGTACAACCAGAGAAATGAAAAGTTGTGCTTCATTTGTGTACAATGAATCAAAATGCATTCTGCTGTCATATATACCTAATTAGAATAAATAAATTTTTAAAAAGAGATTATAATATAGTCCCTGCTAGTTGCTGATAGCACAACCTGTAAAAAAGTTATTTACACTCCTGGAACACTCCTCATCAATAAAAAGGAAATAACAAAAAAAAATCCATCATTTCTAAAATTCCAGTTTCCTAAAACTGTTTTATATGTTCATAAGTTATTTAAAAAAAGTAATGAATTTAAATCAAGCCCCATATCAATGTCCCAAAGCTCTTCTAGTTATTATCCCAGTGTGCCATGTTCATACTTTTAAGTGATAAAATTTGTGAAGCACTGTCCTGAAGTCATCACTTTAAGTCCTTCTCAGAATTCTCTGCTCATTCTATGGCTCAGCAACCTCAGGGACTTAGGGAGCATTTGCAATATTCTGATCCTCATTCTTGCTCATAGCTTCTTACTCCTAGCCTATTTTTACCAACTTCCTTAATTAAGAAAAATTTCAAACATACAGAAAAGCTGAAATTTTAGTATTATAAACAATTCCATGTCATCACTTAGACTGAACTACTGTCAACATTTTTCCCTTTTTTTTTTTTTTTTTTTTTTTTTTTTTTTTTTTTTTTTTTTTTTTTTTTTTTTTTTTTTTTTTTTTTTTTTTTTTTTTGGTCTTTTGTTTGTTTTTTGCAGTACCAGGGATCAAACCCAGGGTCTTATACATGTTAGGTAAGCATTCTTTCACTGAGCTGTATTTTGCCATTTTTTGTTTCCTTCCTCCATCTCTAAGTAATTGCAGACATCATGATACTTCATCCCTAAATATTTCAGCATGCACCTCCTAAAAATAAGGAAATTCTCTGACATAATCCCAGTGTTATTACACATCTTTAAAAATTAATAAAAAATACCTAAGATCATCTATTATCTATTCCATATTAAAATGTCACCATCTGTCTCAAAATGTATTATAACTATTTTTAACCCAAAATCCAAAGTTTATGCACTGCATTTAATTGCTATATATATATATATTTTTTTAACTGAGATAGGCCTTCACCCCTCCCCATCACCTCCCAACCCCATGAAATTACCTTATTGAAGAGAACATGCTATATAATACAATGTTTTACAGAATGTCTGACATTCTAGACTTGACTGATAGCTTCCTTGTTCCAACCTCATATTAAAAACTACTCTTCCAGGGCTGGGGATATACCTCAGTTGGTAGAGTGCTGGCCTTGCATGCACAAGGCCCTAGGTTCAATCCCCCATACCACACACACACAAAAAAAACTACTACTCCATTAAGGTTCATCATTTCAGAGCACATCATGTATTAGTCTTCTCCTTGCTGTTTTCTACTGATTACTATTCTCTACACTTACCTTTCCAACTAATTCTGTTTTCAATAAAGCATCCTCACAATTCTGATCATCAACATCTTGTTATTCTTTTTATCAACCATTTTTGCAATCTGTCTCTTCCATTTCTACTGCCTCTGCTTAGGTTTAGATTAATGTAGTTACTTCCTGCTTTTCTATTAATGTAGTTACTTCCTCCTTTTCTATTCTATTTATCAAACCATAGTCCACATTTTAGTAGGATGTGGACTCTGATCCTGATCTTTCTCCCGACCCCCCATCTGCCACTACAGTGCTAGGGATGGAACCAAGAGACTTACACATGCTAGGCAAGTACTTGATCACTGTATTACATCCCCAGTCCTGGGATGATATTTCTAACACACAAATTTAATTATGTGGCACTCTGGTTTAAAAATTCTTCAATGGTTCTGGAGGTTTTTTGAAATAACATTCAGCCCCCTTAATCAGGCACAAAAAACCCTTTGTAAATGGAGCCCCTACCTATCTCAGAATGTCATAACTTAACCACCCTAGAAATGTATCCCTTCTATCTTGAATATTGCTCTCATCTTTCTTAGCTAATGGTTACTCATCATTAAAGTGTAAGAATAATTTACCTTGTGAAGGTTATCCTTTTTTTTTTTTTTGCGATACTGGAGTTTAAACCCAGAATCTCATGCATGCTAAACCTGCCACTGAGCCTTCTCCTCTTTTTCAGTTCAGAAGTCTTCTATGTAATCATGCAGCACCCATCAACATCTCTAATTTTACATAAAATAATAATTTTACATAAGACTGCATTGGGTTTTTTTTGCATTTTTTACATTATAATTTTAGATAAAACTTTGTTGTAATTAATACCTCATTTTTTGTCTCCCCTTCCATACTATAAACACTTTGAGAATAACTGATGACAACTGGAAAAGTTCAATAAACACTTGCTAGATAGCTAATAATTGGATATGAGATTAACCCGGTTTCCTTTTTTGACATTTTGGTGGGCATTACTATCAAGGTTATATTTATTCCCTTCATATAATGAAACTGGGTGTGTTTTGTTTTTTCTATGATGTATAATAAGAGAATTACCTGTTGTCTAAGACATTGGCAAGGAAACCACTGAGGCAATACGATGAAATGTAAAGGTTAACGCACTCAGCTATATTAAAATGATTACACACTACTGCCATATAGGATAATACAAAACACAAGGTTGATTCAACACACAAAACTCAATCAAAGCAATATACCACATTAATAAAATCAAAGGGAAATTTCCTCAACATGATAAAAAGCATTTATGAAAAACCTAAAACTAACATCACATTCAATGGTGAAAAATTTTAAAGCTTTCTTTAAAATCAGGAACAAGACAAAGGATGCCTAATTTCATCATCCGATTCCACATACTACCAGATGTTCTAGTTAGAGGATCAAGATAAGAAAAAGAAAGCTGGGTGCAGTGGCTCACACCTATCTCAGCAGCTCAAGGGACGAGACAGGAGCATTGCAAGTTCAAAGCCAACCTCAGCAACTTAGCAAGGCCCTAAGCAACTCAGTGAAGCCCTAAGCAACTCAGAGAGACCCTGTCCCTAAATAAAATACAAAAAGGGCTGGAGATATGGCTCAGTGGGTAAGTACACCTGGGTTCAATCCCAGGTACCAAAAGAAAAGAAAAAATATGAGAAAAAGAAACAAAAGGCATCAGAATTGGAAAGGAATAAGTACAATCACTTCTGCTTACAGATAAGACATGAATATATGTGTGTGTGTGTGTGTGTGTGTGTGTGAGAGAGAGAGAGAGAGAGAGAGAGAGTGTGTGTGTGTATGTGTGTGTGTATTACTAAGGATCAAATCTAGGTCCATGAACATGCTAGACAAGTGTTCTACCACTGAGCTGCATCCTCAGCCCCAAGACTTGATCTTTATGTAGAAAACCCTATAGATTCCACAAAGAAGACTGTTAGAATTAATAAACAAATTAAGTTGCAAGATATAAAATCAACATACAAAAATCAGTCACATTTCTAGACATAAAAACAATCTGAAGAAATTAAGTAAACAATTCTATTTATAATAGTATAAAAGAGTAAAATAGTAATAAATGTAACCAAAGAGGCAAAAGACTGGTAAACTAAAAACTAAATACCATTGTTGAAAGAAACTAAAGATAGAAATAAACGGAAAGATATGCCATGTTCACAGACTGGAAGACTTAATATTGTTAAGATCATTATATTATCTGTTATAGGTTAAACAGTGATGTGCCCCCAGCCCCAAACTCATATGTTGATGCCCCAATCCCAAGTACCTCAGAATGTGACCTTATTTGGAAATAAGATCATCACAGATATAATTAATTAAATTAAGATAAGGTCATACTGCAGTGGGCCACTAGTAATTAGGCCACTAATTACTAGTGTCCTAATAAACATGGAAAATTTGAACATAAAGACAGACATGCACACAAAAACACCACATGAAGATGAAGGCAGAGATCAGAATAATGCTGCAAAAGCTAAGGAACAACCAAAAATGTCCAGCAAACCAGCAGCAACTAGAACAGGAAGGAACATGGAACAAATTTTCCTGATGTCAGACTTCTAGCCTTCAGAACCATGAAACAATAATTTCTGATGATTAAGCCATTCATTTTGTGGTACTTTTTTACAGCAACCCTAGCAAACTAATGCACTAACAAAAGACATCTACAGATTCAATGTAATTCTTAACAAGATCCTGATGGCATTGTTTGTAGAAATAGTGAAAATCATCCTGAAATGCATATGGAATCCCAAAGGACAAAAATAGCCAAAACGATTTTGAAAAAAAAAATACAACATAGTTGAGGACTTCACATTTCTTGATTCAAAACTTAACTACAAAAGCTACAGTAATCAAACATTGTGGTACTGGTATAAGGACACACATATAGCCCATGGAATGGGGGGAAAAAAGCACAGAAGTAAACCATATATAAATGGTCAACCGATTCGGGGCAGGGTACTGTGGATTTTTTTTTTTTTTTTTTTTTTTTGTGGTACTAGAGATTGAACTCAAGAGCACTAGACCACTGAGCCACATCCCCAGCCCTATTTTGTGTTTTATGTAGAGACAGGGTCTCACGGAGTTGCTTAGCGCCTTGCTGTTGCTGAAACTGGCTTTGAACTCACGATTCTCCTGTCTCAGCCTCCCTAAGTGCTGGGATTACAGGCATGAGCCACCGGCACTGGCTAGGGTACTGTCGACTTAACCCACAGCTTCATGCATACTGGGCACATATTCCACCACCGAGCTACATACCCAGCAAGGTCATTTGATTTTTGACAAGAATGCCAAGAACATTCAATGGGGGAAAATAGTATTTTCAACAAATAGTACAGGCAAAATTGGATATTCACATCAAAAAATAAAGTTACATCCTCACGGTACAATATATACAGAAATTAACTTCAAATAGATCAAAGACTTAAACACAAGAGCTGTATAAAACTCTTCAAAGAAATCCTTGGAAATCTCAGTGACCATTTAACTTTTTGGCGTTTCATGCACCGGACCTATCATCCATCTGTTCTTCAACAAAACATACATCCTGGGAACAGACACCAACCCTGGCCCAAGGAGGAGGAGGAGACATGACCAGGCCGAGAAAGGACCATGCATGCATGGAGGAGGAGATCCACCACACAGGCATGGAGGAGGAGACCATGCTGCAGCCCCCCCATCTACCAACTGGTGGCTGTCCCTACCTACATCCATCTAGAGACAACAGCCAGGACCAGGAAGATCATCCTCGAGGTCCCTGCAGGTCTGGTTACACCAGAGGTGAGGTATTGGTAACTTGCAGGGACACTACAAGATTATAGAGTAGAAACTGTAATGCCTCAGATCAGCATTGCTAGAAAGGAAGACACATGAACAACATGAAAAAACAAGGAAAGAAAATGCCCCAAACAAACCAAGATGCTACAACAAGAGAGTCCATTGACAGCACAGTAGATGAAATGTCAGAGAAGGAGTTCAGAATGTACATAATTAAATGATCTGTGAAGCACAGAATAATATAAGAGAGCAAATATAGGCAACAATTGATCACTTCAACAAAGAGATTAGATAGCAAATACAGGCAACTATTGATCACTCCAACAAAGAGATAAGAGCAAATACAGGGAGTAAAAGATTACTTCAAGAAAGAGATAAGGGGGCTGGGGTTGTGGCTCAGTGGTAGAGCGCTTGCCTAGAATGCGTGAGGCACTGGGTTCGATTCTCAGCACCACATACAAATAAATAAAATAAAGATCCATTGACACTAAAAAATATTAAAAAAAAAAAAAAGAAAGAGATAAGGACTTTGAAAAAGAACCAAGCAGAAATCCTTGAAATGAAGGAAACAATAAACCAAATAAAAAATTCAAAAGAAAGCATCACCAACAGACTAGAGAACTTGGAAGACGGAACCTCAGACGATGAAGACAAAATATATAATCTTGAAAATAAAATAAAGTTGACCACACAACGAAGATGGTAGGAAACTATGACTAGAACATCCAGGAACTATGGGATAACATGAAAAGACCAAATCTAAGAATTATTGGGGTAGAGGAAGGCACAGAGGTACAATTCAAAGGGATGCACAATCTCTTCAATGAAATAATATCAGAAAATGTCCCAAACATGAAGGATGAATTGGAAAATCCAATACAAGAGGCTTATAGGATAACAAATGTACAAAACTACAACAGATCCACATCAAAGCACATTTTAATGAAAATGCCTAACATACACAATAAGGATAGAATTTTAAAAGCTGCAAAAGAGAAAGTTCAGATTACATACAGGGGGAAATCAATTCGGATCTCAGCAGATTTCTCAACCCAGACACTCAAAGCCAGGAGATTCTAGAACATCGTATACCAAGCTCTGAAAGAAAATGAGTGCCAACCAAGAATCTTATATCCAGCAAAATTAAGCTTCAGATCTGATGATGAAATAAAAACCTTCCATGATAAACAAAAGTTAAAAGAATTTACAGCAAGAAAGCCTGCACTAGAAAGCGTTCTTGGCAAAATATTTCACAAGGAGGAAATGAAAAACAACAGTGAAAATTGGCAAAGGGAGGAACTACATTAAATTAAAAACCAATCAATGGAGAAAGCAAGTCAAGTTAAAAACCAAAAATAAACTAAAATGAACAAGAATACAAACCATATTTCAATAATAACTCTGAACTTTAATGGTCTGAACTCATTAATTAAAAGACATAGACTGGCAGATTGAATTTTAAAAAGACTCAAATTGTGGAATTCACATGGATGTTAGCTCAGAGCTATGGCTATAATGGAGAAAAGGACTGTTAAGAACATCAGCTGAAGATAAAAATTGGTTATTGTGCTATCCAATGAATTTCTTATCTTTATTCCTCTATAGCTGTATAAGGAAGGCAATTATTTTTCTTTCTTCTTTCAAAATTTTTTCTTTGTTTTTAGTTTTTTGTAATTTGGATATGAGATGACTAGGTATTACTTTATTTATTCACCAATTTATATTTGGTACTTATCCTACTTGATATTCTCTCAAAATTTGTGCTTTTTATCTCATCTTAGTTTTTGAAAATCTTTCAGATAGTTTTACTTCAAATTTTTTTTCTGCTCTGTTTTCCTTTCTTCTTTTTGTATTCTAATTATACATGCTTTATTCTTTGATATTGTACCACAGTTCTTGGGTTGCTTTTATTTATTTCCTTTGTATTTTTGAGAAATTTTTAATTAACTTACCATCAAGATCACAGTTTCTTTCCATGGCCATAATTTAACTGATGGCATCAGAAGGCATTCTTCCTTTCTATTTCAGCATGCTTGATTTCTAAAATTTTGTTTTGATTCTTAAAGTTTCCATTTTCCCTAACATAGTTTATAAGTTTTTGCATGTTGTATATTTTTTCCCATTTGAGTATTTAATATATTAATCATAATTGTTTTAGTTTTTTTTAACTTGGCAATTCAAACATACATGATATGCTTAAGTCTGGTTTTTATCTTCAGACTACATTTTAGCATGTCTTCTGGCCTGTCTTGTAACTTTTTATTGAAAGCCAGACATGTTTTATAAAAATTTCAAAAAAAGAAAAAAGAAAAGAAAAGAAATCATGGAAAATCTTCATGAAATCAGATTTGGCAATGATTTCTGGGATATGACACCAAAAGCACAAATGAAAACAAATAGGTAAGTTGGACTTAATCAAAATTGAAAGTAGTTGTGCATCAAAGAACACTGTCAAGAGAGTGAAAAGATAGCCCATAGAATGGAGAAAATATACGCAAAGCATATATCTAATGAGATTAATATTCAGGATATGTTTCTTTAAATTCTTAGAACTCACCAACAAAACAATCTGATTTTACAATGAACAAAAAATTGAACAGACATTTCTCCAAAGAAAGTATACAGATGACTAATAGGTACATGAAAAGATACTCAACTTGCTAGTCATTAGAGAAATAAAAATCAAAACCACAATGAGATAGCACTTCACACCCATTAGAATGTCTATTATTATGAAAATGGAAAATAATAAGTTGCTTCGGTTTGAATGTTTGTCCCCTCCAAAGTTCCTGTTGAAATTTAATTGCCACAGTAACAGTATTAAGCAGTGGGAACAATAAGAGGTGATTAGGCCATATAGGCTCTGCTCTCACGAATGGATTAATGGTGTTATTATGAGAATGGATCTACTATAATGGGAGGAATTTGGTCTCCATTTCTTTTCTTTCTCTCTCCCTCTCTCTCCTTCTTGCCTTTCAGACAGGGATGAACACAGCAAGAAAGCCCTCCTCAGATGTTGGTGCCTTGATCTTGGACTTCCCAGCCCCCAGAATGTTGAAGAAATGAATTCTGCTCTTTATAAATTACCCAATCTCAGAAATTTTGTTAACAGAGCACAAATAAACTAAGATGCAAGTGTTGATGTGAACAGAAAAACTGGACTCCTTGTGAATTGCTGTTGGGAATGTAAAATGGTGTAGATGGTGTAGAAAACAGTATGACGGTTCCTCAAAAGGTAAACGTTGTATTACTGCTGAGCCAGCAATTCTACTACTGAGTATACACCTAAAAGACTCCAACATAAGCACTGAAATTCCTAATCAAAAGACGGAAAAGCCGAATGTTTGCTCTGACATGCAGCTGCTAACTTCACAATGAGGGGTGGGACACTAGGGAAGAACAGAAGTACTATGGATTAGAAAAGGGTCAATGAAGAGAAGGGAGGGGGAATGGGAACGAGAAAGATAGTAAAATGAACATTATTATCCTATGTACATATATGATTATATGACCAACATAATTCTATATCATGTACAAACAGAAGAATGAAAAGTTATACTCCCTATGTGTATAATATATCAAAATACATTCTACTATCATGTATGACTAATTAGAATAAAAGGGAAAAAATGGAAGCAACTCATGTATATTCATAGATGAGTGGATACAATTTGATGTATACACAGCCAACAGAATATCACTCAGCCTTTAAAAGGAAGGAAACTATGACACACATACTACAACATGAATGAACCTTAATGACTTTATGCTAAGTGAAATAAACCAAACACAGGACAAATACTGTATGATTTCACTTATATGAGGTATCTACGATGCTCAAACTCATTGAGACAGAAAGCAGAATAGTGGTTGCTAAGAGCTGGGAATCAAGAAGAGGAAGTTACTGTATATTGGATACAGTTTTGGTTTGGGATTTTTTTTAAAAGTCTGGAAATAGTGAGTGATGTTTGCACAGCATTTTGAATGTATTTAATATCATCAACTATATACTTAAAAATATGGGGCTGGGGTTGTGGCTCAGTGGTAGAACACTTACCTAGCATGCATGAGGCACTGGGTTCAATCCTCAACACCGCATATAAATAAATGAATAAAATAAAGGTCCATCAACAACTAAAAAAATATTTTTAAAAAATCTTTAAAAATATACTATATACTATATACTTAAAAATAGTTAAAATGGGGGCTAGAGTTATGACTCAGTGGTAAAGTGCTCACTTAGCACACATGAGGCACTGAGTTTGATCCTCAGCACCACATAAAAATAAAATAAAGACATTCTGTCCACCAAAAAACTAAAAAATAAATATTTTTAAAAAATAGTTAAAATGGTTTTAAAATAAGTTCTAAGAATTAAAAGTTTAAAGTTTCCAGACTTTTAAAAAAGAACTTATCATGATAAAAAAATTCTAAAATTAACAGTTAATGATTCTACATATCTGTAAATATACAGAAAACAACTGAATTATACACAAATGGGGAATTATATGGTATGTGAAATAGCTCTCTTTTTTTTAACCATGCGACTTCAGTAGTAGG
>PVHX01024684.1:0-23568 GCA_004024805.1 Geosciurus inauris | reverse complement strand
GGCTCAGTGGTCGAGTGCCCCTGAGTTCAGTCCCTGGTGCCAAAAAAAAAAAAAAAAAAAAACCAATTCACAATAAAATGCTTCAGTTTCATCCAGGGTAAAAAAAAAAAACGTTCATGTTCATGATGGTTTTGAAGAAGGTCAATGCATAGAATAATTTTCTGTTTATGTCCTATCTACGTATCCCTATTCATCATCCATCTGTTTAAATCATGACTGACTTTTGACAGAATAGGAGAAATGGAAATGAGTGTAAATGGGTAGATTTGGAAATGATTTGAGGTAAAATAAATAGGAATGAATTATATTTTGCTAACAATGAAAGGAAATAAAAAAAGAACAAAGAGGAAAAAAAGAAAGAATGTGAGGAAAGGGATAGAGAAATGGAGGGAGCAAAGGAGGCAGGGAATGAAGGAAGAACAAAAAGGAAAAAAGACCATGTTTTTGGATTACCAATGAGAAGGCAAATTGGTCAATACTTTGTTGGTTGCAAGTTACAAAATCTCTATTTAAATATATTTAGTTTATTCTGGACAATGTTCATACACAAACAATTAGAAATAAACAGAAGAAACATGGAATTGGATCACTCAATCTTTCTCAATTTCCTTTTTTTTTTTTTTTTTTCTTTTTTTCCTTCTTGCTAAGGTCTTTGAGATGCCTGGGTTGAGTCAAATTATTGTTTTGGACCAAGCAAAAATTAAGTGTGTCTATGGAAAGGGAACTATTGTTTGTTCAGCCAAGTCATATGCTCATTTGTATGTTTAGGTGAGAAATTTTCATATTTAAAAGGCAGATTAGTCCTCTTCACTGTCAAAATCAATCCTTACAATAGCATGGGGAATAATCAGTTCTGCATGGAAGACTCAGGGAAGTCTTGCTTAAAAATTGACATCTGAGAGGGAATTTGAAGGAGGGAATAACTCAGTTCAACTCGATATGTATTATGGACTTATTAAATCCAAGGTACTCTGCTGAGGTGCTGTGAGGCATAGAGAAGGGAATAAAATACAGTTTCTTCAATACAGGGATTTACAATCTAATGAAGGAGACTGACACATACACATAAGCCCTGTAGAAGTTCTCTTATTATCATTACGTTAAATCCTGAGACACACTGAGATGCCTGGCATTCTTAAAAGGTTTAGCCACAGCAGCATATGCTGCAATGGCCTGAAGTAAGTCAGTTAGATAAAGAGTAACCTATAAGGATGGGTTTAGCTATTAATTGGCAAAGTATCCGTTCAATAAATAGTTATTGACTATCTGTCCGATGAGGAAAATGTGAGATGCTATGGATGTAGAGGTAAAAACTCATCTCATTATAAACCAGTTAAACCCGTCCTTTGTTGCGCCCAGAGTACAATAAATCACAGATGATTCATAAAATGTTTTGAGTTGTTTAGTGTGCACATGTCTGGTCTATTTATTCCTTACACTGACACTTGTAGTTAGGTATAATATGATTTCTAACTGCAGATGAAGAAGGCAATGTGTCAAGAATTTTACTAACTTGCTCTGTGATATAAGTGGAGACTAGGATTCAAAACCAGGCATTGTGACTCCAGATTCCATGCTTATAAGAGAATAGAAGGAACAACACCAACATATGGAAAATACAAAATGGTCTGGGCTGGGAATTTTCAGCAAATCATAGGAATAGGTGTGATGAGTAACTGAATGAAAAAGTTGGCTGAGAAGGAGGATGAGCCAGGTGTGGTGGCATATGCCTTGTTATGGCAGCGGCTTGGGAGGCCGAGGCAGGAGGATAGAGAGTTCAAAACAAGACTCAGCAACCGCAAGGTGCTAAGCAACTCAGTGAGCCTCTGTCTCTAATAAAATACAAAATAAGTCTGGGGATGTGGCTCAATGGTTGAATGTCCCTGAGTTCAATCCCTGCTACCCACTTCCCACCAAAAAAAAAAGAAAAAGAAAAAGAAAGAAGGATGAGATTGGAGTAGAGTTTCAATTTAAGATTTATTAATTGGAATATGATTGAATGTTCAATTGGTTTAATATTTGGTTCTGAATGTTGGTTGTTGGACAGTTGCCATTTAACTGAGAATTAGTCCTATATCCTCAAAACACCATGTTTAGTTGTTTTTCTACAATAATGTTTGAGTAATGAGGTTAAAAAAAAAACAACACTGTAAACTAATAGATATGGGAATTAGAAAAATGAAGTAGTCTGAGGAAAAGAAGAATGGCCAACCATTACCTTCACTTCCCCCAGCAATGTTCTCCGGATGTTGGTCATGCTGGCAGCTCCCACCTTCCCCTACACTGTCTTTTTAATGTTAATCATACCAGCAGCCCTACCTTTCCCAGCTCTGTCTCTTTGATGTTAATCAAGCCAGCAGTTAACACCTCCCCTAAACAGAAGCCTTGCTGAGGCAAAACCAGGAAGGAAGGGGCTTATCACCACACTGAGTGATAAACTAATTGATGAAACAATCCCAAATTCCTAAATGCCTGCGAAAGCGAAAACTAAGAGCTTATATAAACCCAGTCCCTTCCTTTGCTCAGGGTCTCATTTTCCACCAAGAATATGGGTCCACTACCTCCACAAATGAATCCTGCTCCCGAATAAAGCCTCCCATGACTTGCATAGTTTGCCACCGTGATCGTGGTCTTTTTGCCCTTACATAAACAGCCATCCAAAACCTTACCTAATATGTCCTTTTGCTTCCAGCCCACTGTAGTTAACAGAGTGTGTGCATCCTTAGTACAGTTGGTACATCTTTGCCTTGTCCTGCTTCTAGGAAGTGCTGTACCAAATCTTGTTTTAAATTTATCTCCTTTTCTGCTGCCAGTATACAAGTTCAAATCAATGATTTCTTTCTACCTTAAATCACTGTTATGGTTTAGATGATTTAGATATGAGATGTTCCCCAAAAAACATGATGCAAAAAAAATTTGGAGGTGAATTATTGGTTTGACAACCTTAACCTGATCAGTGCATTAATCTCCTGATAATAAGGATTAACTAGGCTGTATCTGTGGCAGGTAGGATGTGGACAGAGAAGGTGGGTCACTGGGGGAGTAACTTTGTGGTTGATATTTCCTCCCTGGTGAGTGCAGCTCTCAGGGCTTCCTTGTCCCCATGTCCTGAGCTGCTTCCTCCTCCAAACTCTTCCTCTTAATGTTGTGCATCATCTTGGGCACAGAGCAATGGAGCTGGATGTGTATGGACTGAGACCTCTGAAACCATGAGCACCAAGTAAAATCTCCCTCCTCTAAATTTTTCTGGTCAGGTCTTTTAGTCACAGCAATGATAAATCTAACTAAAGTGATTACCATACTAAACTCTTAAGTTATCTTAATCTAGATTTCACCACTGTTATTTATCTCAAAATATTGAATTCAATTTGTTTATGACTAATCCCTATGTTAAAAACTTTAGGTGTCCTTTAGCCCCCAAGTAAAGTCTGATTCCTTAAAGCACATTAACTGTATCTCTATGACCCCATCCTGGCCATCTTTCCTGTCTTGCCACTTTCCACTCAGCTCTAATCCTTTTAATAACTTCTGTTTCCTCAAATTAACTTTCTCATCTTTAGGATTTGGCAGATGTTGCTCCACTTCAAGCATTCAGAGCAATTCCTTATCTAAACTTTTCCTTCCACCTCTGAGAATGCACTCCAGTTGCTTCCACAATTATTTCCATTTTAGCCATTTGCTTATTATTATGGTCTTTGTCATTTTTATCATTATTGTCTTTCTATACTTAAAGGGAAGTTTCATACCTATTATATCCTTTAACCATGTTTATTAATTAATGACATTTTACCTCATTTATTTTATATTTCTTTCTCTATATACTCACAATTTTACATAAATATACAACATTTAGGCCAGGCACGGTGGTGCATACCTGTAATCACAGCATATCAGGAGGCTGAGGCAGGAGGATGAAGAGTTCAAAACCAGCCTCAGCAACAGGGAGGCACTAAGCAAATCAGTGAGACCCTGTCTCTAAATAAAATACAAAATAGATCTGTGTATGTGGCTAACTGGCTGAGTTCCCCTGGGTTCAATCCCTGGTACACTTTCAGGGAACACTCATGTATTTTATGTTACATACTTTGACTATATATGGTGCTTGAAAAAAATATATTTATATAAAAATATAGATAATGCAGATACATACTACTGGGCATATATATATATATATATATAAAATACAGATAATGCAGATACATACTACTGGGCTTATTTCTTTAGAGAATCACAATACATCAATCACCCAACACACACACACGTGCACACACACACACACGTGCACACACACTCACAATTATCTCACTGTGGTAGCTTCCTTAGTAGTTAATACAAGTTATCAATTAATGAAGTGTACTTTTATATAAAACTTACCTTATACTTCATTTTTATCATATTCTTTTTTAAAAAATTCTTAGGATCATACCCTTTCATGCTATGAAATTTTGAAATATTGTCACATTTTTGAAAAAAATGTTTTATTTTTCCAGCTAAAATGAGTCTGTATTTCCTTAATATGAAACTACAAATTTTGCTATTAGATAAGTTTTCTTTAAAAAAAGTTAGTTGTAGATGAACATGATACCTTTATTTTATCTCTTTATCTTTTTATATTGTGCTGAGGATGGAACCCAGGGCATCACATGGGCGAGGCAAGCACTCTATCAATAAGCCACACCCCCAACACTACTGAAAGTGTTTTCAACATAAGAACTATTTTCTTCTTTGCTGTTGAACTTCCACTAGAGAATATAACTATTAGGCTCATTCATGCACATCACGTACTAGGTTCTTTAAATTAATGTAAGCACATGCTGTGTTGATATTCTCTAGTGTTAAAAGACTGACAATGTGTAGTTTCTTATATTTTTGAAGTCTTATTAAAAAACCAATTAGATGAGAACATTTTTTTCTGTCCAACTGTTTTTTTTTCCTAGTTAAAACTTGTTTTTAAAGGTGAAGTAAATAATCATTTTTGTTGTTTTCTGTTTGTTTTTTTGGGGGGAGGTACTGAGGATTGAACTCAGGGTCACTCAACCACTGAGCCACATCTCCAGCCTTATTTTGTATTTTATTTAGAGCCAGAGTCTCACTGAGTTGTTTAGTGCCTCCCTGTTGCTGAGGCTGACTTTGAACTCGTGATCCTCCTGCCTCAGCCTCCTGAGCCACTTTGATTACAGGTGTGTACATTTTTGTGTTTTTAATGACATGTTGTCATTCTTGCTCTTTTGTCTACATAAAGTTCTTAGCTAGCATAGGTAACACATTTTCATACACAGAAATACATCTTTCATTTGGGAGGCCTGAAGAAGGCTCTAATTCATTTGAGAATCTCAACCTCCTAGAGAATTAGAAATGTATTCTACTGGTATTTGTAAGTTTGCATTCAGGTCTTCAGGCTTTATTCTTTGCTTAAAGGAGACTTTGAATCTATAGTTTAGCCAAATTTCTGTTGCACTACCAGGCATATTGTATTACTATTATGAATCCCAAAGTTCACATTAACAAGAAATGTGCAATTGTTTCTAAGAAAATTGTTTAAGTAGGATAAGGAGCCTTGAGCTAAGATTTGAAGGGGTGGGAATGGATTCACATAACATGGGTCAAGAGAGGTCATTGAAGGCAGAGAAAGAGTTTGTTTTATTCAAATGCATTAAGTCCAGAGAGTAGACTGCACACAGGGAACTGCATATTAAACCTTTTTATTGCTAATGAAGTTAACCTTTGCTTTTAAAAATATGTTAGTGTTCAAGTAAGTGTTGATTTTTGTTTTTCTACATAATTTACATTTTTATATGTGGCTGTAGACAACTTTATTCCCCTGCTTCCTTTCATCAGTGATATTTGCCTTGTGGACAGAACCTCTCATCAGCTCACTGGAAAAGAAAAAGTACAGTACTTTAAAATAAAGATGACCTTTCTTTCCATTATGTTCTTACATTACATACTGCATGCTCATTATAGGAATACAAAGGTGTGCACTTCCTAGTGAATATTACTATTCTCTTTCTGTCATAATTACCATCTCTATTCTCAGTCCAGGTTTGTCTACTCTCATTAGCATGTCATTAATTTCCAGAGTACCTCCAAGAGATTATACAGTTCTAGGAAATGCAAGCCTTAGTAATTATCCGAGGAGTACTATGCAGATAAGTACAAACTTCTGCCATTTAAATGAGTCTCCCAATTAACACTCTACTTTATTCTAATCTCTTCCATTCATTATTCAAAATTCATCGATATTCCAGAAATGTGTGAAAAACTCTGGGCTCATTTTTTAAACCATTCTGAAATTCTTTAAGAATGTTAGTGTCTTTATTTATTTTTCCCATGTCTATCAGTTTAATATAAGTTGAATATTGTCATGTTGTCTCCTTTTTAATGTTTGAATATATCTAGTGACTAATTTCCTGGGACTTTACTTTTTATTTTTAATGTATTGGTGAAGGATTATTGATCAATTCTTTCTTACAGATCTGTGATTATAAAAGTCAGAATATGTTTGTAAGCATATGCATTGGGGATGCCAGGGATTGTTTATCATTGAAATAAAAGACATTGTTCCATTTGGCAGAGTAGCCTATAGTTTCATCAAAAATAGTAAAATCTATACAGTGATAGTGCAAATATATTTTTGCAAACTTTAGCTATAATTAGTGACTAAAATGACTGTGAACTTTGTGAGCACAGTGTGTGAATCTTGTTTTCTTTCTTCTTGAATAATTAGCACCATGCTGGGCCCATATATGCCATTCCCTAAATATTTGTTGAATGGAGGAAAAAATATGAACATTCTCTTGTTATCATAAATTCCCTATTTCTTGGTCTGTAAATAAATAAATTATTTTTGAAGAAATATTAGGTTTACAGAAAAAATGTGTGGAAACTACGGAGTTCTCATAAATACTGTACTCACCCCCAATAAAAAGATATGCACACACACACAAGAGCACACCTTGCCATTTTTTTTAACCTCCTTTGCTTTTGTGGCATTTTTGTTGGAATTGATAAGTGAGTATACTATACACTGTTATAAATATAGTCCATAGTCCAAGAGTTCCCTCTTTACGTTGTACGTTCTATAGTATGACAGATTTACAATGACATATACCCACCATTATAGTATCATACAGAATGGAATCATGCTCTAAACAAAATTCTTTTACTCATTTATTTGTTTCTCTCTTTACTTCTGCAGCATCCTGAAATCCTGGCAATTATGGATCCTTATACTATACAGTGTTGCCTTGTGAAAATGTCATGTAGTTGGAATTATATTGTACGTTTCTTTTTTATTTTCCCTTCCATTGGCTTCTTTCACTTAGCAATGTGCATTTAAGTTTCCTCCATGTCTTTCCTTGGCTTGATAGATAGAATTATGTGAATATTTTCCTGAGATATTTTAAGAATTTTGCAAAAATTTCAGATGATTTACCAGCTCTCAGGCTGTAATACTTACTGCCTTTATTGACTTCTCCGCTGTCTTTCTACTTATCTATTATGTTGATAAGTGTAAAGAAAACAAGCTTCATACAATTCATTTTTCCACTATTTATTTCATATTTTTACTAATTAACTTTATTTTTATTTTCAGAATCTAAATTTCTCCAATGCAGGATGCATAACTACTTCAAAATTTCTGCCAGGCTAGATATTGAAAAAACTACCTAAGTATTTGTTCAATTTATTTATAAATTCATGTCTAAACTATGGTTTTTCATTTAAATTACTTATTAGCTTAATGAATCTGCTAAATTATCTACTTTGGATGGGTTGTGGCTCCATTACTAATGTTTCTATTATTATCTGTGGTGTTTCAATCAAACTTATTCTCTGAGACCCTATTAGCAATTTGCTTAAGTTTCAAATTAAGCAGAATAAAATCCTTCAGCAATAATCTCCCCACAGAAAAAATAAACTGAACAAATTTTCTTGTACCAAACTATCTTCATAAGACCTGAAAAAACCAGGAGAGGGACCATGGTACTTACTATAGTATTATGAAATATAAGATGTTGAAGAATGCATAAAGATAAGAGTTGCCATGTTATGACTTCTCCCAATTACAAGCAGCCAAGTGTGGAGAGAGACACCTCCTGCTTGTGGAAAGGAAAGGAAATTAAGTTCAGACCTTAAACTTGAAACACAGGTCCAGGCCTACCATGGAGAAACCTAGTGCTGGAGAGAAACCCATTACTCCTACTGATGGGTCAGTTGAAATGACCACTAAAACTTTGTTAGCCAGAGAACAAAGAGATGACCTCTACATCCTTCTCAAATCTTTGGCAGTAGAGGAGGAGCAAGATCTCACTTGCTCAGGAGCAGAATTTAAAAGTTAGTATAGGACTTTGTCTTAGAGTTATTTACCAGATCTGCAATAGTGAGATGAAGCATTAGATAGAAATGAAAAATACCATGCACAGGACAAAGCACACAGACACTCTAGACATGTGCTGGCATCAAGAGGGGATCTGCATTCTATTGGGAGAGATTCAAGTTTTGGTCTACATCACCACCAGCTGCATCATGGGACTTGGTGTGCTACTGAGAGTGTGTATGACTCTGCAGCAATGAAATTCTGATATAACCCAGTTTATCATCAACCTAGGTGGTCAAAGAACTCCAGTCTTAGCATATAATGCAAGATCTCATTCACTGAGGGTAGAACACCATAGTAAGATCAGAAATTTGCACTAGACCTTAGTGACAGATGGGTTAAACCAAACACTGGGCAGATCCTAACGGATCTCATATCAAGGTCTGCTTATAGATAAATCCTTTGCAATAACCACAGTGCCAGGAAAGACATTTACTTCAAGTCTATTAATTTGATTCCAACCAACATCATCTGTGTCTGTTTGCAGCAGTCTAGAGCAAAACAGTGGTAGTTATCTGAACAGCAATGCAGGCTTTGACCCCACCCAACTGTTACGCTGGTCTTGGCAGTCTGTGAGCATAGGGTGTGGCACAGTTTTGTGGTGTGGGTGGTCAATATTCATGGCATAGAAACCAGATGATTGTCCTTCCATGGTGATTCAGCCAAGAGCTGAGTGGAATCCTATGGGCAGAAATTGAGGATAAAGGGATCTGGGCCTGCCCTGTCTCCAAGGAGCCTTGTTGAGAAGTACTACCCATTCTGGATTCACCCATGGTTAATTTTGAGCAACATATCTAACAGGGTCAGACGCTGGGGGTCAGCTCCTCCAACCAGATGGAGAAGGGAGTCCCCGGATGCCACCAATGGGGGCGGGGGAGTGGAGGCCAAGAAAGGTAAAGCCATGGGACGCGAATCCACCATGAGCCAGGGAGTCTTGTCTCAATCAAAAAAATCTTATATTGAGGGGAGGTTACAAGCTTATATAGGGAAGGGGGTCCAGCAGTGTCCTGTTTCTAAGCTAAGAATGTGGAAGGGGGCTGTCCACGTGTTGTAATGGTATAGATTCATTTACATTAGAGCCATGCTTTGTCCGCAAGCATGGAAGCAGAGATCAACCAATAAGGGTAAGGTGATGTGGCTTTCTCGGGGCAGCATGGTCAGCCCTGAGCTGGGGGCTCACCCCCACAATATCAACTTTGGATTTGAGAAAAACTTGGGCTTGTGCAACAACCTGCATGGCTGAACACTAAAAAATAGTGAGGGGTAATGGGGAATGAAGAAAGACACACAGACATTTACAAAGTGAAAGCTGGGACCAGGTGGGACACTGACCTCTGATGGAGGAACAGTGACCCAGAGCTAGCACATTACATTTATTATATAGGGTCTCATAATAAGGAGCATTGTAAATTGTTAAAGGTTTTTGAGTCATAAAGAGTCTTCCTTGTGCACTACAGTGTTATAGAGCTAGAAACATTTTTGCAGTGCATTATATCCTATGCTTGCAGTGCTAGGAACATCCTGCTATTATCCTGCTGCACCCAGGAAGCCCATTGTCCAGAGTTTCTTCAAAGCAGACAGGCTTGAAGTTTGCAGTGCCTGCAGGATATTGTGGTTATCTTTTTATGCTCATAATTCTCTATCCCTGGCAGCTAGTATCTGAGCTCAAGGTCAAAACTGATATACTTCCATGCCTTCGTGCAGAACTTCCTCAGGCAGGGCATTAACAAAGCTCCTGGGAATCTCGTCCTGCACATCTGCACAGAAAGTTCCAAGAGCCATGTGCATTCAATCCAAGACAGTCAAAGACCATATTCCAAGTCACCATTCTCCACCACTCTCTTCAACTTTTAGTGTTGAAGCAATGACAATTCATTAAGAGCTCACAGCAAACCTGGACTTGGGTGCTATTGAATGTTGAAATTGTGTAAATGACTACAGGCTAAGAGAATATAAGCAAACTGCTGAGAATTTATGAACATATAGGTATTAAAAAAAACAGATTAGAATTACTGAAATAAATCTTCCATTGCCCTGGCCATGTTGCATGCCAATAAGTATAATGAGCTTTTGGGAAAACATGACTTCACTTAACAGTAAAAATAGGTGCCAGAAACTGAACAGATAGTAGTCAGTATAAGATAAATCTCAAATAAAAAATTTAAGATAACTGTTTTAAGTAGTGTGAAGAAAACACAGAGAAAGCAAGTACTCTAACATAGAAACTTAACAAAGAGAAGCAATTCTTAAAAAATCAAACAGAAAAATTTGAGATGAAAAATACACAGTCATATTAAAACACTATTGGAGGCACCAACAGCAAGACAGAGCAAACAGAATAAAGAGTTATTGAGTTCAAAGATAATATATTGTAAAATATTGCCATAGGGGAAAAACAGAAAACAAAATGAAGAAGAATGAAGAAATCTCACAGGAATTTAAAACTTTATTAAATGAGTAGATTTGGGGGCTTCTGAAGTTCAAAATAGCTAGAAAAGTCTAAGAGAATACAAAGCATATTCATGGAATAATAAAATAAAACTCCCAAAACCTACATAGGTATCCTAGTATCCAAGCACAGGAGGAAGAAAGGACACCATTCCAATTTAAGTCAATTAGATTTAAACCAGGACCTTTATAATCAAACTCTAAAAAGTGAAATATGAAGAGAAGATGCTCAAGCCTGGAAGACCAAGAAACAAAACTAAAAAAAAAACAAAACAATTAATTCATAATTAATTTTCTAATTCACTTGAATTGTATATATTGAAAAAAACCTACTATTCATAGCATTAATAAGAAAACTAAAAAAAGCAATTAAAAGTTATTAATTGAGGAGTATGGTGGTACATGCCTGTAATCCCACAACTTGAGAGGCTGAGGCAGGAGGATTGCAAGTTTATAGCCAGCCTCAGCAATTTAGTGAGGCTCTAAGCAATTCAGCGAGAATTTATCTTAAAATAAAACAAACAAACAAAAAAAGGCTGGCAATGTGGCTCAGTGGTTAAGTGCTCTTGGGTTCAATTCTGGAATAAAAAAATATTATTAAATACTTAGTATGTTGTGAGAGAGGCAATTGTTCAAGCTTCCATTTAACAGATTAACTAAGATAACTGAAAGTTTCAGTGTTTGACAGATTGGACTTGTTGCTTTGGATTTGAGGTAGCACAGTACATTATGACAAAATCTCCTGGGGGAGAAAACCTGTTCACATCATAGCAGAGGGCAAACACACACACACACACACACACACACACAACATATTAAAGGCTGAACCACCCCCTCCCAGTTAACTACTCTCCCTTTTAATTTTTACCACTTTCAATTGTGTCATGGTAGGGGCTAAGACCTTTACTTTTACCACATGAACCTCTGGGGAATATTTCATATTCAAACTATAGAAACCTTGTATAAAAATATAAAATGGGATATCAAAATTCAAAATGTGTGGAAGAATGAATTCCATATATAGAGTTTTCTTTTTAATATTCTCTCTCTCTCTCTCTCTTTCTCTCTCTCTCTCTCTCTCTCACTGTCTCTGCTACTATTACTATTTTATGATTGTGTTAATTTACTGCCATTTCAGAATGGCTTAGTATAATCAAAAGATATTTTAAGAAGCCTCATGATAACCACAAAGTAAAATTTCATAATAGAAAAAATATAATAGCCAAGGAATCAAAATATCTTCTAAAGTTAAACACTTAACCACCAAAGCTTTCTAAAAGAATGTGAGAAATAAAAAATAAATGAATTGCAATAGATCTCAAAAACACATTAAAAAACGTGTGAGGTAACATTGTAAATATTGGTAATTCTTTGAAAGTAAATACATTATATTCTCCATTAAAAAGACAGAATTTTAGAACTGATTTAAAAAAAAATCAGAAAGATCCCAATAAATGTTGCCTATACTTCACTATAAGGACATTAATAGCCTGAAAGTGCTATTCCAAATAAGATAATCCATGCGAATGGAATCCAAAAGAAAGCAGATATAATTTTGCCTCTATTAAAAGAGTAGACTTTAAAATAAAAAACAGTAAAAAAAATATAAAGTATTATTTTTCATATTATATATGATAAAAATACATTCAGAAAGAAACAAGCAATTTTAATATATTTCCTTAATATCAGAGCACACTAGTATATAAACCAAATATTCATATGCTTAAAGGGAGAGATAGATGCCAATGCAATTAATAGGAAGAGATTATTACAGAATTTATCTATATATAAAAAATCATCTCATTCCCTCATGTACAATTTGTTTTTATGCATCAGTTAAAATAAATTTATTTTAAATAAAAATACAATCACCAGTTTTCCTATGTATTTCTGTGTCCTTTTTAATGTTTATTTTTGGAATAATTATATTTACCTGTAGCATATGAAATCTTCCCCCACTGGTTACATCTTACATGAAGATCAAGCAGCATCCATACCAAAAAATTAAAACTGGTTATATATCTATGTATGAATCTATGTTAATTTGTCCTACACATAAGTTCATGGCTGAGGTGTGGCTTAGTTGTAGAGTGCTTGCCTAGCATGCATGAGGCACTGGGTTCGATTCTCAGCACCACATATAAATAAATAAAATAAAGGTCCATTGACAACTAAAAAAATATTTAAAAAAAAAGATCCAGAACTATCCTATCGTCGTAAAGATTTCTCTGTGCTGTTTCCTTATACTCAAAAGTATCTTCACTGACTCTCACTCCAGGAAATAATTAAATATGTTTTCTATCTCTATTACATTGTCATTTAGAGAATCTATATAAATTTATATGATAACCTTTTGAGATTGACTTGTTTTTGCCTTGATTTGTTTTTATTCAGTGTAATATCCCTTTCTTAATGTAACAATTTTAAATTTTAAACTAGAAGTTATTTTAGAAAATATCTCTCTGAAAAAGTTATAGAGACTAGACAGAAATTTGAGAAATTTCTCCAAGAAAATTTGAGATTATCCATTAATTGTTTAATCTAACAAGAAAAGTGAAAAAAAGAAAGAAAGAAAGAAAAAGAAAATGGGGTTTGAAGGTAAAAGGGGAAGAATCCAATTATCTAGTACAAACTAAAAATATATATTATTGATTTTAATGAAAAATGATATTAAAAATATCGGTCTGGTCAACAGCGCATAGGAGATGATAGATGAAATTGATAGATCAATGAGTTCTATAAATACAGAGATTTCATAATAGACAAAATTAAGCAAGGCTACAATATTAGATCACTACATTTTATCAGACTTTTCCTTACTTTAACTTTTTAGCACAAATGAGGGTTGAGAAAGTAGAAACAAGCTTGGCAACATGATAAAATTTGGCACATAAGGTTTGTTTTCTGACAACTTTATTTCAGGAGGATGGTGCCAGGAACAATTATCAGTCAGGTCTGCTGCCCTGTCAGATCATTCAAGAAGAATCTGTCACTTTGCATTTCTCTAGTTTACTTCATGGCTTAAAGCAGACCATTAAGTTTGACTTTGTTATTTTTAAGGCGATATTGTTAAGTTTGATATTCTAATGGGAATAAGCACTGTCATTCAAATACTGTGAAACAAAATGTCATTGTGGGAAAATTAGTGTGTGTCACTAAGATTGTCATGAATGTTTCACCCAAAATATGACTACTTTGTTTTTGGTTTCTCATAAGTCTCACTGTGAGAAATATTTTTTAAAGTAACCATAACTAAAACTTTCACATATTAATATTATGGTAATTTAGTCAGTGCTATATTTCAGATACAAGTATTTTCATCCTTATTAACAGAAAAAGAGTTTGCCTTTGAAGACTTTAGCAAGAAAACCAATTTCTTTTCAAAGTTTCCTGTAATTAAAATTCCTATGTCGCAGTGTTTTTGAGATACCAGAATGGATATAATGCAAATATAAAAATAAGATGCTTTGTGGAATGGATACATTGTTTGGATTCTCCACATTGCAAAAGCAAGAATTCTGTTTTACAAAGATCTCTGTTGGATTTTGAAATGTTTAAATAACCACGAAATTATAAAATGCATAAGGAATAGATTTTAAGAGTAATAAAGTGAGTATTAGGATGCTCAATTCATTGTAAGAAATGGAAAGTCATCAATTTTGTGACACCCCAAATTATAATTTTCTTTTCAACAAAGCCACGATTATTGCAGTGTGTTTAGAATTGTTCTCTTGCATTTTGAAAAGGAATATTTCAATCTGTGTTTGTATTCATGAGCCATCAGAATGTTTAGATTTATCTGCTAAAATTTCAAAACTTATTTAATGTAGACATAAGTTCTAATATTATATCGAATCCTTATATTCTCATTAAATTAACCAGTGTTTTTAACTTCCATGTGTGGTTGATGAGCAGAGTCCCCTAAAAAAAAATATGTCTATTAACTAATACACAGCTATTCACATTATTTCTCTGTGCTTCCACATAACTTAGTAATTCTATAATGAAAGGTATTCTGTCTGACTTACAACTATTTAAGCACTAGTCAATTCCCTAAAATTACATTTAAAAAAAATTGTGGTGCTAGGGATTGAACTCATGGTCTTTGGCATAACAAGGAAAGTGCTCTACGAACTGAGCTATATCCCCAGCTCCCAAAATTATGTGTCTGAACTACAAAAATCAAGGTTTATGTAATCATTATTTTTACAAAGTATGTTCTGAGAAATATCCTGTTAAGCAACTTTGTCTTTGTGAGATCATCACAAAGTGTACTGAGTATACTGAGTTTTACTTACACAAATAAGATGGTTAGTAATATCACCAGCAAAGATGCTTATGGTACCACCATTGTATATGTGATTTGTTATTGACTATAACCCTGTTATGTGGTTGTGTGTGGCTGTATTATCATGTGCCTTGTTATTTTGTATGATATATATTCCTGTAAGAAAACAAGATACTATAAAATGCTAAATATTTTGGCCACATCTTTCAGACAAGAAAATTGAGATACAGAGAGTTTCTGTAACTTGCCCAAGGTCAATTAAACTGAGATGCCAAAACAAGTACATAGATCTAGTCACCAAACCAGAGACTCTAAAAATTTCTTAGTTCACAAAGGTCTTAATATGTTACCGCTTTTGTTAAAAAATAAAACTTTCTAAGAATTTCCAAATTTATGCTTTTGAGTCCAAAACCCTTTACAAGTATTTGTCTTAATATGTTTATTTACAGTTCTACATTGATTTTTATTTAGTTCCTGAAATGAACACAGCTAAATTTAATTTGTCTGAAGCTTTTCTCTTAACAGTAATCAGAGCAGTATACCCAGTTCACAGGGCACAGCAGGAGAGACACAAAGAAATTCTCAAAATTTGTCAACCATTGTACAAACACCAGTGGAAGGAATTCAAAGTATTAACATTTGATTATGCTAAATCCTTTGGATGATGTCATTCTAGTGAATGTGTTGAACATTTGCCATTCAATGATATAACAGTTTTCTCTTTCAGTTACCTTTTATAATTATGTCCAGATGCTTTCAACTTTCATGTACAACTAAAAAGATAAAATAAATTAAAAAGAAATCTAAAAAATTCAACTTAAAGTATATTTCCCTAATAGTATTATTGTCTATTCTTATTTAACACATTATAAGTTATATATTGCCTACATGTGAGCAAGTAATTATAAATAAGATGGAAGAACCTATTCAAGATAAAACTACAATAAAATGTTTATGGTACTGTGTGACAGAGTGCTTGATAATCCTGAAATATACCCAATATCCAATATACAATATATTGTATTATAAAGTGCTGAAATATAATTTTTGCTCTAAAAATTGCTTTTGGATTTTACAAATCATTCATATTCTTGAGGTATTTTTCTGATCATAGCAGAATGGTTATCAATTGGAGTATATTACATACAGAGCAAATTATATTTTAAATAAACATAGAATGACATACATAGTCTTCAAGAATAATTACATCTCTTTTTGTTAAAACTGAAATACAATATGACTGGTGATTATCTCACAAATGTTTTCTTCAATTTGCTCTTCTTTGAAGATTAATCAAACAGTTTTCAAGAATCTGGAAAATGTTTTCACACACAGCTCCTCTCCCTATCAAAAAATACATGAAAGCAAAAGAAACACTAAACATGTGCCTTTAGTAAACACAAAAATGAAGATGCCCAGATGAAGAGACTATAAAAATCCAGAATATAAACAATAAAAACAACAAATTAACAGATCTATTGTATAAAATCTGAAAACAAAATCTAACACATACCAATTAAGTAAAATTTTGCTGAGAAAAGACAAGCATGGAGAAAAAGAATACTTAAAGTTTTCACCCCAAATGGGCTTAAGTATATTTAGAAAATAATCAAGTCTGAAAAATTTACTTGCTTTAAATAAGAAATTTGAAAATAAATAAAAGAAAGAAAGAAATTGATTAAGCAGAGAAAGAACAAAGTAAATAACACTTTCTTAGAAATTAAGACTGCAGCTCAGGTGCCTTGGAAAGGATAGATGAAAAAATTTTGATGAGAAATACTATAGCAAAACAGAAAAATGGTGAAGGAAATGAAAATGATGCACAGAAATAAGTCAAATGGTTCAGAGAATAAGGAGGGCAGGTGAAAGACAAAGAAAAAGTTTACATTTGTGCTACTGAATCTTTTGAAGATGAAAAATTTAAAAAAAATTAATATTTAGAACTATATTCTAATAATTCATAGAAAAAGTGGTATAGAATCTGTATACATCAGAACAAGAAAACTAAAGACAGCAATCAACTCCATCATATATCCTATTAAAGATATTGTATTTACAATATAAACAACTTTTACATATCAGATTTAGTGATTAAGCAACTAATTAAGCTTTTCCAAATCCACAGATAAATAAGAAACATACAGATATAGCCACATTTTTAAAAAAATCAATTATGTATACCAAATATTTATTTAGTTCAAACAATCTTCAAGTTATCAAATTAACAGCAAGGCTAATTTTTATACAAATATAGGGAATTATGCATCCATGAAGATGATTGAATGATCTGTTATTGGTTTTTACAAGGCCTAAAATTATTTTAAATTACAAATAAGAAAATGGTTTCAGAAAAAAATATCAGAAGACATAATTCTATGAAATAATAAATATGTTTTGAATATTATAGTGCACTTAGTGTTAATCACTTTAGGTAAGGGGTTTATAATTACTTTAATTATTCAGGTCAGGTGGGTGAAAATGAAAAGGGAATCCCATAAAGGCCATACAGACACATTGTCATTATTTCAGTTGAAATCTTTGGAATATAGCTAAATACAAATAAAATTGCATTTTAAATATTTGCTATTGTGAGTGAACTTTTTTGCGTTCGATTGCTTGGTCTACTCAGCGGGATAACTGAAATTTGTTAACATAAATGGAGGAAAGTTAGGAATAATGATATAGAGATATTAAGCTGAGATTTGTCATTGAATTATAACTTTGGATATATGCACTTGCTTAAAACCTAAATATTCATATAGCTCTATTTTAATAACAATTACTAGAAAATATTTTTAAAATTTTATTTGAATATGTGCACAAATATCTTCCCCCATCCAGGTATAACTAGAGAATACATGTCATTCCAAAAGTTTTATATTAAATGAAATTACACCAAAGACATTTTCTGTTGTATTCTTAAATATATGCCAAGCTAACAGAATTACCAAAAACTAGCAATTTTCAAACCAAAATATTTTGTGATGATTTCCCAACGGTTTTCCAACCACCTTAAAAATTAAGTTTCTGAGTTGGGCTCTTTTCCATCTAGTATGCTTCGTGCAAATAAACTCCAGATGAAAAGAACTACATATTGTTAGCATGCTTCGTTAATATTTGGGTAACCATGTAAGCATACGGCAAATGGGATCATGTCCCAAAATATAGCTCACAACTATTGTATCTGAGAACAATATTAAAGGCGGATTTTTCATTCCTTCTAACAAGAAGATTTTATTCTTGATACCTAAAGGATGACCCCAATATTAACCATCTTTGATATATACATATATCAGATAGAAATCTAATTCTTAACAAACGCTTTAAAATCCTTGCTAATACTGAAGAAAGTGGGATAAAATGATGCAATGTGGAGCAGCAGGTTTAAATCCTATCATCTTGTAAATGTATTCAGTAACAGTGCTTAAATAATTAAACATTTTAAGTGGAGAAAAAAAAAACAATGAATTCCAGGTGAAAATTATTAGAAACATATTAACAAATTTCAGAAGGAAGCTATTTTTTGAACATTATATCATAATTATGTTAATTCTTTTGTTACTAAAACAATCAGTGCTGTATATGAATGTATTTATCATAGAATATTGTATAATTTAAACTTTTTATGACAAAATCTTGAGAATAATACTATACTTCAGAGAGAATAATACTTTAGGTTTATGCAGGAATAGCTGACACAAAATCTCACCCTCAGTGGAAACATGTGAATACATGGCTGCACTCACCACAGAGCAATATGCTCCTGTAAATGGGAGAGAAACAAATATAACACTAAATTTCAACTATTATTATATAGGACTTATGATAAACAAAGTACACATTTCAAAATTTTGATGATTTGTTCTCTCCCCCAGCTGCACTACAACCTTAGTAGTGTTAAATCTTTTTGCAAAATAGCTCCCTCTTCTGTTGCAACCCACATTCAAAAGGCCCTATTGTGATTTATGCTGAGAACACCAGAATGAGAAAAGCTAACCCATATGCTTATTTCTGTATTATTGAGCATTCATCACCCACGCACTATACTTAATATATGATCTTGGGATATTTACAACACAATAATATTTGCCTTTGATGTCCAGGCTCATACTCATGAAACAGGTATATATTTCAATGCAACTGCAGCAGAATTAAAAATTAAATTAACAAGGTGAATGAGGAAGCCTCTTAGGACAAAGCACACTTATTGTCAAATCCTCCTATCCCCATTCTTTAGAAATTGAAAACAGAAGACGTGCTCTTCCAATGTAGTCACACTTCTTATTTAAAAACAAAATATAAAAAACGAAAACCACCTTTTTGACAATAATGATATTTTTGCTATTAGATACTTTTCACTATTTTAGTTATAATTACAGATTATAAATTATACTTTTAAACATTTTTATTGGCCCCTTATAATTATACATAATAGTAGGATTCATTGCATCATATTTTATATGAACATAACATAATTTGATAAATTTTATTCCCCAAAACATTCCCTGTCCGTCCCCTCTTGCCTTCCCTGATCTCTTCTATTGATCTCCCTTCAATGGTGATGATTATGGTAAAAATGACTTCAATTAGTGCATTATGATAATTAGCATGATTCACTGTGGTATATTTATACATGGACATAGCACAATTTGGTAGATTTTTTTCCTCTGGTACTTCACCATGCACTTCTCTCCTCTTTCCCTATGAATCCCCTTCCTCTACTGTACTGATTCCCTTCTAAAAAATACATGAAATTTCACAGCAGGTAGAAAGATGCATTATCTCTTGCCACTTATATTTTCACTAGTGTGTATGTTCTGAGTGAAGAAATATTCTTTTTATTAGATTTCAATGTAACTATGAAAATTTCAGTAAATAGTCACACAGTATTTTGATTCTTCAAAAACCGTTTGTTTGTTTTGGTAGTTGTAGATGGACAGAATGACTTTATTTTATTTAGTTATTTTTATGCAGTGCAAAGGTCCAAATCCAGAGCCTCATACATGCTAGGCAAGCACTCTGCCACTGAGCTACACCCCAAACCCTCAAAACAGCTATTTTTTTTTTTATGGATATGAGGGTTGAACTTAGGCCAGGGGCACTTATCCACTGAACCATGTCCCCAGAGCTTTGTATTTTTTGAGACAGTTCTCTCTAACTTGCTTACTCAATACTCAATAAATCACTGGGGCTGGCTTCCAACCTGTGATCCTCCTGCCTTAGCCTCTTGAGCCACTGGGCTTAAAGGCATGCTCTACCACGCCCGACTCAAAAAATGTTTCTGCTATTGCTATATCAACTACACTAAAAAATCGTTTTATAATTTTCACAAGTTTTAAAACATTTGTTTGGGCATGTTATTTGTGCTGTAGAATATTTCTAGCTCTTCCTAGACTTTTGAATTTGAAAATAACAGACATAGACTTTCAATTTTAATTCTGTCAGTTTTCAGTATAAAAGGACCTACAACTTTCACTGTGATTTCATTAATAAAAGGAAGTTTTATCAACAAAAGTATTGAGAAAAACATTACAAGTGACAGGCTTTTAAGTCAAGTCACTTTATGAAACCTAATCTAACATTTTTTTTTTCTCATTTTACATCAGTAGTAAAAAATTTTTCAAAGTCAAAGTGATCTATTGAAGGAACATTCTAAAGTCACCTAGACCAAAATAAAATGTGCATGTTTCCTAATTTGTATTTATTCAATGAAACATATTTTAGTTCTATGGGGCATGTAGCATGAACATATTCTCAATAATGAACATGTAGGCATTATGATAACCTAACATGTCACACTTGAGTCTGGTGATTCTTTTTAAATCCAACATTTAGACTCAAGTCTTCACACTCAGCATGGAAGCATACAATGTCTTGTAAATCTTTTTTTTTAATTGTCTATCTTCCCCTAGAATGTAAGAAATAATATTGTTTTTTATTTATGTGTCTGCTTCCTCAAAGTGAAAAACATTAATATATAGTATTTTCCATTAGGAATGAAGTGATTTTTACAAATGGAATAAGTATTTAGAATTAGCCATATTTTGCATTACATGTCACATGTTTATTAATTTAGTTTTTTTTTTGTATTTAGACATATGATTGAAAATAAAAGAGAAAGCACATTTGTGGCATGTCTACACATCACAGTTGCTACAAATATTCGTATGCATGTATGTACAAGTATATTAGAGTACCCAAGGGTACTGAATAAACACCATAGTCCAAAATTGAGTTAATGCAAAACCTTTAAACATTAGAAACACCCCCAAGAAGCTATAGTAGGAAATGTTATAATTTTATGTTATACAGGAACTTTCATAAAAATCCCTGATTCTACCTACCTGGGGTATACTTCATATAAAATTGAATGCTGATGAAATAAAATCAACTTGTATTTTGTATGAAAGGTTTGAAGAGAAATGATGGTATACAGTTGTAAGAGGCAAAGAAAAACAGAAAGCTTTAATATCTATATTCTTGTAAGAATTTTATGGTTTATTTGAAGGAAATATAGCTTCCTTTCAATGAAGTTAATAAAGACTATAGTTCAAGTGAATTATCAACAATGAGAATTGACACAAGTGTGATATCTCTGAACCAGTTTTAGAGCTACCTGAGACAGAAGTATCAGACCAATGTGGAATAAACAGAATGGGACTCATATGTTAAGAGTAGGAGAATATTAGTATTATAAAATGAATAGAAATAATTTTTGTTTTCCTAAATACTTAAAACTTCACCATTGTCTTTGGGAGACAAAGAAAAATAATGAATAACTCCATTACTGAATACAAACCAGATCATTTACAAAATCATTTTAGAGAAATAAGCAAAGATTGTATATATTTTTTTCAAATAGATTATATTAAACTTAGTGTAATATTTTAAGATATAAGACAAACTAGGAGTGCATGCACACGGTAGTTTCTACCTGGTTGAGCTATTGCAATCAAGAGTGTTGGGCCCCTGCTGTGCAGTTTGGTCAGCAAACCCCACTGCTCTGATGGCTCTCACCCACATTTATTGTGGATTTCTAATAAATAGTCTAATTTAATTTTACATAGACACTGATTAAAGTATTTTACATATTATTATATTGTATTTTCAGTGTTTTCAAAGTCCTTTAAATCAGCTTCAAAACTACTACAAACATTGCCGAAGATTGCTAAAATGAAGTTGGTTGCATTTGCCTTGCCAGAATAATTCTTTCTGATTTGATTATGTAAGTGACTGACAGAAAAATCACACCATTTTTTGCTCAAATTTCAAAATTAGATTCATCAACAAAGGTGACTTTATTTCAGTTTTCTAAACAATTCACCCCTGGGTTTATTATAAATTAACTCTATTATGGTTTGATTCAAGTCTGTAAATGTAAATGATAGAATGCAATTTTCTAGATTAACTAGTATTCTCTCCAAATCACAGTAATACAAAAAAGACAATAATAATGAGCATAAGTTGAAATATGCCTTAAATAATTCCAGGAGAGTTTAACATGGATACATATATAAAATATTTCACAAATATACAAAATTAATTAAGGCATTAAATTCAAATACTGGGAAAAGGTAAAGACAAAGACAATGTCACATATCACACACACATATATAGTTGTGTGTGTGTTTAAACTTTAATTTCCAATTATCAGAAACTGAAATATCAATAAGAGAATGAGTCTTCCACTTTCAATTAGAAGGTAGAAATCTGAAAGAATGAATCCTTCCATTCTTTTATTTTTTAAATATTTTTAGTTATACATGGACACAATTATCTTTATTTTGTTTATTTGTTTTTATGTGGTGCTGAGGATCGAACCCAGTGCCTCACATGTGCAAGGCAAGCACTCAGCCACTGAGCCACAACCCCAGCCCTGAATCCTTCCATTCTAACAAAGAATAAAAGTAATGTGATTTATAAAATCTTATTTGTACATATGTATGTAGTACGAATTATTATTTTTTTAAATGTTTATTTTTTAGTTGTAGGTGACAGAATCTTTATTTTATTTTTATGTAGTGCTGAAGATCCAACGTGCTATGGCGAGCTTATGCGTGCTAGGCGAGCACGCTACCACTGCGCCATAATCCCAGCCCCAGTATGAATTATTTTTATCTGTTTATTCAACCATCATAATGCTGAGGACTCTAATCAAAATAAATAAACTTCAATACTTGATGTGTAGATTGTAAGAGAGAGCAGATCAGTGGCAGCTTTCATCCGTGTGGGCACTGAGTGAGCTGAGAATAACCTGCAGAGGGAATAAGGAGGAACAGTCAAAAATAAAATACTTGGGAATCAATTTAACCAGAGAGGTGAAAGACCTCTACAATGAAAATTACAAGACACTCAAGAAAGAAATTGAAGAACATCTTAGAAGATGGAAAGACCTACCATGCTCCTGGATAGGCAGAATCAATATTATTAAAATGGCCATACTACCCAAGGCACT